>JANTOP010040890.1:0-25107 GCA_027564815.1 Symmerus nobilis | reverse complement strand
AAAATTTTTTTTTGAAAAATAAAATTTTTTTTTTTCAAAAATTAAAAAAATTTTTATTGGAATGTTTGAAAATTTCAGGAAATTTTTTGAAAATTGTAGGTTTTTTAACACCCGTAATATACTTTAAGAGTTTTCAAATGTCAGGCCTCACATCTCTTCCAAATAAATCTATGTAATAAAAAGTAATAAATAACTGCAATTTATCTGTAACCAACTTTTGGATACCCTGTAAGCTATGATATATATTTTGCAATTACTATACATATCACGTCCACGTGAAACATATCTGGCAAAAGTCAATAAACCATTCTTACGACGACGGTCATTATTTTCTATTACCGTTTTTAATATAACGTAAGAAATGCATATACATACTGTGTTCTGAATTTCTGAGTACGTATTTTGTGCTCGAAATTTATTTATTTCTAGAGATTTTTAATAAAAATTTTACCTATAAGTTAGATTATTTTTTGGAGAATTTATTCCTGGCCTTGAAAATTTATTTTCAAAATTTAAATTGTGAAATTAGTGGATATCAGATCTCTGTGTAAGAGCATCCCACACATTTTAATAATTTTTCTTACTTAAAAATTTTCTTACACAATATTCTACTATTTTAAAGATTCTTTCACAATAAAACACCGTGAATTTTCTTAATCTTAACAACACCTCATTTTATATATTTTTTATATTCAATGTCATTATTACATTGCAAATAAATGAATTCTAATTGCACATTGCAATCAAGATAAATTCAAATAAATAATACTCATCACACCAATTCATCCGGCCGCTTTAAAATGACTATTAGAAGAAAATTTCAATTTCTCGCAATCACCATTTACAATCAAATCAACGCCTATATTTTTTAATGTAGTGTTAGTAGTGCCACATAGTAATAATAACTGATAACAGCTAATTCTTACTAGAGATGTTGATTGAAGAAGTCATACAGCTAGCCACCCTTAAAATTGCTGTAAATGTATATGTTCAGATATTACATATTCAAATGCATTTTATTGAAATTGAATATATGATGCACAATGCAGCCGGTATAAAAATTCATTCAGCCGGGGAATTCATTTAGCCGATTAAGATCAGTACCGTACGTAGAAATTTTGGTAGCTGCAAACAGACAGTTTCCACTTTGTAAAGTTGGCTTAGTAATTTGTATTTAAAATATATGACGTCGCTAGACGCATTTTTTTTTTAATATCTTCAAACTTCTGAAAATCCCTACATTATTCAATTCATGAATATCAGAGTTTATCCTATTTTTTCTGATTATCTTGGCTACTTTCCCCAAGATGCATTTCAGGGTGTTAAAATCATGTTGCAGGGAAATTATTCGGGGAAATAAAAACTTCTTAGACAGGAAACATTTTTGGATTTTAATTCTAATTTCAAATTAACGATCAATAATTCGACTTATTAATATTTCTAATATACCTGGCCCCTTTACATCCAAATTAAGTTCAATTTCAATCACAGAATACCAAAATGTCCTTCAATTTTATAAAAAAGCTTGCAAATAAATTGTAAAATTTGGGAACTCGATCAATTTTTTTTCTGAAATTTAGGGAAAATTAACATCGGGGATTTGTATTTTAGTGATCAAAAGAATGACGGAAATATGAAATTTAATGATTTACCGTTTATTGGCTATGCTCCGAAATCCTCGTACATTTTTCCCTAATTTTCTCGACTTTTACATTTAAATTACCAAATTTTCCTTAGTTTTTCGAATTATTTCCTCGATATTTTTTATTTTATTTCTAAATTTCAATTTAAGCCCGTAATTTGCCTAGAATAATTTTTTTTTTATCTAAAAATCCTCTAATTATTTTTAATCATATCTCATCTCTTATCTGTTATCCGGGAAAATTATTCCAATTGTAATTGGCTCAAATAATTTTTTATTCAGAAACACTGAAATTAACATTGTATTTAGCTCATCTGGTATCCGGAAAAAATTGGATCCGTAAAATTTAGCAAAATTTGCTTGCTAAAAACTTTGAATTCATAAGATATCGTCGGAAAGTAACAAATTTTCCTTATTTGAGCTTCTCATTTGTTTCAATAATTTTTTATTCCAAAACCCTCAAATTACATTTTAATTGAGGTCATCTACTATCCAGAACAAATCTTTAATAAAATTTCGAATTCACGAATTGAACTCGTGATTAGTAAATCGATGTATCGGAAAATAATAAATTCTCCTAAATTAACCTCCTAATTTGGTCCAATAATTTTTTTATTTCAAAACCTTCAAATAACTTTTTAATTTAGTTCATCTGCTATCGAGAAAAAATTAGTTCACCCAAATTTGCCAAATTTTTCTTAATAAAATTTTGAATTCACAAACTGACCTCGCAATTATCAAATCGAATCGGAAAATAATCAATTTTCCTAACTTAGGCTTCTAATTTGCACCAATAATTTTTTATTCCAAAACCCTGAATTTGCTTTTTAATTAGCTCATCTGCTATCCAGGAAAAATTGGTTCGGCCAAATTGGAAACATTTTTTCAAATAAAATTTTGGGTTTAGCAAATCGATGCATCGATAAATAATCAATTTCATGTCTTCACCGTAGTTGGTGCCCTTGGTTTACAATTATAAATTAGCCTGTTTCTACTGCTCTGTAGCCCATGGATGAATTTGCTACGTGGTCGGGATAAATTTGGGAAAAGTTGGAAAAAAAATGTTAAAACGAAAAGTCGATAAAAGCTTATAAATAGCTCGGTTAAATCAGTAGTAAAAGTAGTACGAAGTCGGAAAAATATTGAGAAAAGTGAGTTAAAATTTGAAAATAGGTTTGGTGTAATTGGAATAAGTATTTAGATAAAAGAATTCTCATTGTCTTTCTACTATTCCTGACCTCTCGGGGATTTAATCCACTACTTTTCATGGCTTTTCTGATTTTTCCTGGCATTTTACAGCCTTTCTTTGACTTCAAACTTAGTCTTTTCAATTTTTCTCAATATTTTACCAACTTCTGATCGAAATAGACTTTGTAAATAGACATTTTTCCCAACTATCTGAAAGTGGCAATTTCATATGATCTTTATTGATCATTTTATTTAAATCGAAGTTATTCGTTATCAAATTATATTTTAATTTTAAATTGAACTGGTAATCTTAATTTGTAGTTTTGATTAAATTTGGGGTTTCTCGAATACCGGTCTGGGAAAATCTTTATTCCACAAAGTTGTTTGGTATTAAATTATAGATTAAGTGACACAAGGCAATTAAAAAATTATACATAAAAATTTAAGCTTTATTTGAGCTTTTAAGTTTTCGCTTGAAAATTTTAAATTTGATTCAAATTTAATTAAATAGATAGGAAATATATTTAAAAAATACAAATTTTAATTTTAATTAAAAGCTTTCAGTAAGCTTTTTGATTGTTTAAAAAGCTTGTGTTGGAGAAAATTCTAAATCTGTGTGATATAGAATTGTTTAGATGGAGAATAGATTTGAAAACGTACAAAATTATGTATAGAATCAAAAACTTTCATTGAGCTTTTAAGTTCTTGCCGAGCTTTTCAAGGAGAATTCTAAATTTGGTTCAAATTTCATTAATCGGATGGAAAATAGATTTAAAAGATACCAACTTAAATTTTAATTAAAAGCTTTCAGTAAGCTTTTTGATTGTTTAGGAAGCTTTTGTTACAGAAAATCCTAAATGTTTTTAACATAAAATTCTTTGGGTGAAAAACAGATTTCACTGCGTATAGAATAATATCTAGAATCAAAAGGTATTATTGAGCTTTTAAGTTTTCACCGTGCTTTTAAAATTTTGTAATTTTAAAATTTGAATGAAAAAAAGCTTTCAGTAAGCTTTTTTTTGGAAAATTACAATTGACTTGTCTGTCAAAAACCGATTTTGTTGCCAATGTGTAGTTATTTTGATAATTTGGTGGCTACAAAATGGTTACAAAATTTCGGCATGTTGCATTTGGTGACAAGCGGATTTGGTGTACCAAATTCGAGATTTTCATCGAATTCTTTCGTATCCGGGGTTTTGTAGATAATTTAAATCAATAATCCTGAAATGATTCGGTTAGGTTAAGGGATGAATTTCATTAAATAAACACTTCGTGGGAAATTAATGGTTTTGAAGATATTGGTGGGTAGCGAAGGATATGCAGATTTTCTATATAATTTCAATGAAATTCAAGATTTTTTTAAATTTCAAAAGTGTCTCATTAAAAGAATGAAATTCTTTATTTGATAAAATTAAAATAATTGGGGTTGGAAAACAAATTCTATTTTTAAAATCCCGGCCAAAATCGCAACGTAAAAATTCAATCAATTCGTTCGATTTTTGCACCAAAACTTGGTTTTCTAGAAATTTTTTAATCCAATGATAGAAAATTATTTCTAATTAATTTTTGAAGAGATTTTATTAAAAAAATTTTTTCAAAAAATCAACGGTTTTCAAAATTTAATTATTTTCTAAAAAAAAAATTGAATTTTTTGAAAATTGTCCTGGCAGTTTCGTTAAATTCCTAGAAATTCTTTTAAAAAATCTGAAAATCCGATGACATGAAATGAAACCCTATAGTATTCGGCGAGGATATTGTGAAACAAACTTTTTTAAAAAATCAACCGGCTAGCCTATTTTCTTAACTCAATCCTAAAGGGTTGTTTTTTTCTTGGAACGAAATTTATTTCCTTATTATAAACCTACCTTCCTAACCACCCAGCCAATCAGAATGAATTTCCGCTTAGATTTAACTAATCTTCAATCAAAAATACTACGCATATGTATGGCGTCCCGTTGGACCGAAATATTATAACGCCACTGACCGTCCCGCATGCGTAAGATATACCTTACCCATATACAAAATTCATTTCTCCCTTAAGTTTGTTTTGTAGAATATATAAAAATAAGGGGGATGCAAGTGAATTCTTATTTATGCATTCAAATATTGTGATTCTCAATCATTGCTAGTAACTGAAATTCACAATAATGAATGCGAATTATAATCTATTTTGAATGGCTTCGGAAATCTCGAATAATAGAAATGTAAGCATAGGGTAAAAGTACTATTGTATTGTGGACCCAGAAATTCAAAATACAAAATTAGACAAATTATCTGGGATCAATTAAAATTTTCTGATTAATTTAATAATATTGGCGAACTAATCGGACGTTCGGTTCAGTCGGTAAAGCTATTTTACCAAGACTATGGAAGGAAATCCGGAAATTTTTATTTAAGAGAAATCGAACTTAAGGGTAGAGTTATGAAATTATAGAAGAAACTTTTCTGAAAAATTAACCACCTGATTTGATTCGGGGTTGATGAAAAAAAAATAACGAGTAAATTGGTGCTTCCCAGGACAAGCTTAGAATATATTGGAACACTGAATATATTAAAATTTCAAAATGGATTCAAAATGAATAAGTGAATGAATTCGGTGATCTTTCAGTACCTTAAGATCACGGGGTCCCCTCACAGTTTATATTTTGAAAATCCGATTTACAATTGGCTTGTAAAAAAACCAATAAATTCCACAGATATTCTCTGAAAAAGAATATTTTAGAAAATTTAATGATTTTTATAAAATTTTCAAATTTCTCAAAATTTTCAATTTTCTCAAAATTTTGAAATTTTGCAAAATGTTTTTGTTTTTCAAAAATTTTAAGATTTCAAAAAATTGCTAAATTTGAAGTTTTTAAATGTCTTGAAATTTCTTACAATTTTGAAATTTTTAAAAATTTTCCTTTATTTAATTTCAGATTGTCAAGAAGTTGTAGGTTATGTTCCTATTATAACAAATTCTTGTAAAAAATCCAATAAATTCCACAGATATTCCTTGAAGAATTTTAAAAAAAATTTGTTTGTAATATTTTTAATCAACTGATAGCAAAATGCTTCTAAGTATTTAGAGAAAAGATTTTATTAAGAAAGTTTTTTGAAACAAACAACCGTTTCGAAATTCATCTTATTTCAGTGAAAAGAAGAAGCTATGCTTCGATTTGATATAATTTTTCTGACAATCTGGTGGAAAGTTTACATTTCCGAGAATTCTTATTAATAAATGAGAAAAACTGAATATGTGGAAATAAACCTTAGGGTAAAAGGAGGAAAGTGTAAAATAAAACTTCTCAAAAAACAACCCTCTGACTATAGGGGGTCGATATATTATATTGAATAATGAATATCAATCAAATCGGGCTTCTTTGGGAAAATGGATATCATTTCCCGGAAATTCGAAAATTTGAAAACTTCGATATCGATTTAAATAGGGAATAACTAGGGAGTTGTATTAATACTATAATATCAGGGGGTACCCTTTCAACATATGATTTTAAAATCCCCTGAAAATCGACTTGTAAAAAATTCAATATATTCGATCGGGTTTTGTTCAAAAATTTCCTAAGAATTTTTAAGAAAAATTTTTTAGCAACAATTTTTTAAACTAATGATGGCAAATGACTTCTTACCAATTCACAAATAAATGTTATTAAGAAATTTTTTAAAGAAAATCAACCGTTTCGCAATTTATCTTAATTTAGTCAAAAAATCGAAGCAAGGCAATCAAATTTTTCTGAGTGTATTTTAGAAAAATTAAATTTCTGGGAAATTTTCTTAACGAATCGGAAAATTTGGATATAAGCAAAATTAAACCTTTAGATATAGTGGAGAAATTGTATAAGGAACTTTTTCAAAACAAAAACCCCCTGATTTTAGGGGATTGGATGTAATCGGTACATCAAGAAAACGGTGACTTTTCTCTAGATACATTGAAGAACATTTTATGGGTTAAACCTTATTTAAACTAATTTCAAATCATAATTTCTAGATTAGTATCAAGTCAAATTAAAGCTTTTTTAATCAGAAATTTTTTAATTTTAATTTCATTTCCAAAATTTCATTTTAATCCATACAAAATTCGACTGTTACTTTGTTGGTCACACTACAAATTCAAATTTTGGAAATGAGCAAATGAATGCATAATGTTAAGCTTTATAATGGGAGCTTTCAACTCCGTACTAAATAAAAAAAAATAATCTATCGATTTTTCAGTCAGCCAGTGATATATTTAGTTGAAAAGAAAATTTCCCAATTTTACACGCTCTCATTCACATTGAATTTCTACGGACGTGTCACGGTAGCTTTTTCCAATCTTTTTGTACAAATTTTTAATTAAACAATTAAAACTAACGAAAATTAAAGAAAACTGATAACATACATTTGGTTAAATTATTTATTATTTCTGATAAAAAATAAAATAAAATGTTAGTGTATGTGTTGGTGATAAATTAATATTCAATTTTATCATTAAAAATAAAAAGCTCTACCCCCAATCACCATATTTGGTAATTCACTTGAAACTTGCTAGTCAAAAAGAATAAATTCAACGTGAAGTGAGTGGGATAATGATTGGAAAATTTCTATCAACTATCTCATGTTAAATATTGTTTAGAAATATTATTGTTAATTTAACAGGAAAATTATTAAAAAAATAAAAGACGAGGAGAATATTTAATTTATTAAACAAAATGCAAACAGGTAAAAGTAAAGTTTAAGTTAAAATTAATATTAAGAAAATAAGTAATTTGGGAATTGAAATTAATCAAGAAAATTGTACTTTTTTTTATCTTTATATTTTCTATATTCTAGATAATTTTTCCGTCATTTTTCCAATCCCCCATATGGTATATTAAAAGCGATATTTTCGCGGCCTTGAAATTCTATTTGAAGGAGAAAATATGTTTACACCCGCTATACTTGTATACTAATTCATAGGCTATCTACCCGCTGTATATACTTGTACTACATCACATAATATACTTCTACTATACCATTAAGTACATATATTTGGACTGTAGGTTAGGTATCCTTAGATATCTTACGATTAATGACTTACGCTAATCAATAATAAAATTTTAATGTTTACCATTTTATAAATTGTCGTCGTTTAGGCTGGTTCATTCTAATTTGGGTTATACTTTACTTACTTGCTCAATAAATTTAATTAATAAATTAATAAATTTGCCCCCCAAAAAAATGTCTCGTTGTACTCAAAACAATTTCTATTTTTCTTTAAAATACAGAATGGTGGCATAGTAACGTTTTTATCGACACCATGTTTTCAAAAACGGGTGTACAGATAGCTCTTGAAATTTTCTACTAATTGACATGAATAGTGAATGATTCACTTAATTTAAAATTATTTAAAGTTTTGAGGAATTTTCACTAATTCATTTCAGGAATTTTTCCGTTTCTGCATGAAATTTTAGAAAATTTGTTGATTTTTATAAAATTTTCAAATTTTTCCAAATTTTCAAATTTCTCGAAATTTTCAAATTTCACAAAATTGTCTATTTTCTCAAAATTTTAAAATTTGTCAACATTTTCAAATTTCTCAAAATTTTAAAATTTTACAAAATATTTTTGTTTTTCAAAATTTTCAAATTTCAAAAAATTGCTAAATTTCTTGAAGTTTTTAAATGTCTCGTAAGTGTTATAATATCTTACTAATCTCAAATTTCTTAAAATTTCCCATTTTTTAAATTTCAGATTGTCAATAAATTGTTAATTATGTTCCTAAGTATTATAATAATTGTCTTTTTACACAGCAGGTTAGGGCAATCAAAAGAGATAGTTTGCTAATCTAAAACTAAAAAAAAAAATAAATAGATGGAATAGTCCGCTTAGAATACGTGAAAATTCCTACTGCATCCTTAATTTAAGCCGCAAGAAATTAGTTAGGATCCAGTCCATGATCTAATTTTTTGTTTTGAACCAGAATGTTATTGGTTAGCTTCAAAGCTTTTCTACTACATGATTGGTTGTATTTTACATACTTTTCCCGCCTTTTGAGAGCTAAAATCAATTTATGAAAATTTATGTATTAACAAGAAATTTTCTAGGCATCACTGGCTGTCCACTAAGAGTGGCATACTTGAGCCATACTATTAAAATATAGACTGAACCAGCCTAATAAATACTTCATCATCATTCTTAGGTCTTATTTACATTTTTACTATTCACAAGGCCTGTAAATAAAAACCATTATTAGAACCAGAGATGGGAATCATGGCAATATTTCTCTGTTCGTCAGGACAAAAACATTGATTAGAACAAGTAAATGGGTAATATCGCCAACATATAGCTGAAAATGCTTATATTTTGGGAACTGGCACATTACTCGTAACATGTGAACAAAACGAAGCTAACATGTTACCATTTCTCGCATTTAAAATACAAAAATAAAATAATGTTGGCGAGATCGGCAGAAAACAGAAAAAAAATAAAATACCAATAATTGTAAAAGCAGGACAATTTAATAACAATTTATTTAAATAATTTAAATTCTTTAATATAACTTTTATGAATCGATTCGTAATTTATTAAAAAAAAATTCTTAAAAAATAATAATTAAATTATCTTCGGAATTTCATTTAATGTTTCTTAAATCGTATTTATTCAATTTGAAAGGAAATCCCCCATTCAATCTGTAATTTATTTAAATTAATTTTTATAATCAATAGCCGTTAATTAATTAGCATTTAGTAATATTAAATAATTATCAGGACAACAGATTGCTGTTTCTATTTTAATATTTGTAAATATACATTTAATTAATGTAAATTTAATTAAATTTTGACAATAAAATATATTAATTAAAAATATTGACTTAAATTTTAATTTTATCTATTTTAATTAAATTATAAATAATTAATTAGATTGTTGTATTAATGTTTAGAATTTTTAAACAGCTAGAGTCCTGAAATTTGGCACAGATACTCTTAAAGAATTTGCAACTCAAATATTGATGGTGGAAATTTACATGGGATATAATTATCATAAGTAAATTCCCTAATTGCTTAAAATCATTTTTAAATAGTAAATCTAAGCCAGAACTATGATTTAAGTTGATAAAAGGCCAACTTTTGAAATTTTCAATCTTTAGCAATAAACATGAACATACACTGTCCTTTTTTTGGGCCATTTTTCAAAAATGTACCTATGAGCCTGAAATTTTGCAGACATACTTTCAGATAAACCTAGAATTATCGACAATAATTTGGGCATGCGTTTTCTTATGATTATTTTGAGAAAAAAAAGTTTTATTTGCATGCCGTCAAGCCTTAATGAATAGGTTTGCGAAAACTATTAGGAAGTTAAGCATTTCTGCATCTAGAGTCCTGAATTTCGCTCATCTACTCTCGAAGGATTTAGCATTCGTTCCTTATACATTTTATTACTTCTTGCTTAAGAAGTTTTTGATATATTTAATTCAGAAATTGGCGGATGTAATTTATTTGAGAATTTTTATAGCGATCTCATCCTAATTATCATAACTAAACTACCCTAATTGCCTAAAACTATTTTTAAATAGTAAATCTGAGCTAGAACAATGTTTTTAGTTGATAAAAGGGCAACTTTTGAAATTTTCGAAACTATACTTTTTTTGGGCCATTTTTCAAAAATGCACTTAGCTTAGTAGCCTGCAATTTTGTACAAACATACCTTAGATAAATTTAGAATGATTAGCAATAAATTAAGAATATCTTTTCTAATGAATGTGATACCTTTTAGTTGTGTATCACATTCTCTATATTCCTGGCCCCAAAACCTCCCAGGTTGTAAAAAACAGGGTTCGATTTGTCGTTATTGTATAATCTGAGATATCATACTTCGGTGGGCTTCCAAACCAAAATTCTGTAATGCGGAGAATTTTGCTTAGAAGTCAGAAAATCTATTGATGGCAACTTGTTGCCACTTAACCATGAAACATTCAATATTTTGAAAAGAAATTCATTTTATATGCAGAATTCCGTCAAAAGATGTTAAAGAATTCAATAATTTCAATCAAATTTCTTAAAAAATTCTCAAAAAATTAATAATCTAATGGCGTCAGCATATTTCTAAATAATTAATAAAGACATTTTTTTTGTAAATTCAACCGTTTTTTAGGGAAAAATTAATTTTATTTAATTTTCCGGGGCTGGCTGAAAAGGGTTACTTTTGTGAGAAACGGTTATAATTTCCGGAAAATTTTATATTTTCAAATTTCGAAGTGGATTCATTTAGGATATAATTTGGGTGATCTATCAATACCTTAAGGTCATTGGTTCCTTTCCAACTTTTATTTTTAAAATTCCGTTCAAAATTAGATTGTAAAACATCCAACAAATTAGATTGACTTTTATTCAATTTTTTTAAAAGAACTTTTGCGAATAATTTTCTTTTTTTCAAAAATCATCTAATTTAATGATGTCAAATTAATTCTAAACAATTAGCAAAAAGTTTGTGTTAAGAAAAATTTTGGAAAATATTAATAATTACGGGATTTGGTTTAGTTTGGTTCAAAAATCTCGGTTGCATCGAATTTTCCTTACAGTTCTGTAAGCAACCTCCTATTTTCGAATAAAAATTTTCCGAAAAATTAAATTTTGTTTGGGACTGTTTTTTTCTTTTCAAAAAATATATGTTTTTTATTTTTTTTTTTTCAGTTCCCCAAAAAGTCGATTTTATTGAAAAAAAAAATTATTTAGACGTGACTTCAATCTGTTTCCTTCTTAAAAACCCCTCGATAAATTCGTAAGGGTTAATTTTTCCGGAAAATGTCCAATATAAAATCTCTCACTTGTCACTTACTTAACAAGGAATAAAACCCTATTTTTAAATTTTCCGAGTTTCGAACAAAATTTTCCGGAAAATCAGATTTTTCACGGTACCGCAGAAGAGAATTATGAGATTCAACAGGAATCTTAATTAAAATATAAATTATAATTCAATAATTTAATTAACAGCTTATTTAATTTTCCAAAAGCTTATCCACAGCTTTTAATTAAAATATTATTTTATTCATTATTAAATCTATTTTTTGTCCCAATAAATAAATTTAAATGAAATCGGTAACTTTCGTTAAAAAGCTCCGTGGAAAATTAAAATCCCTGCAAAAGCTTTAATTAATTGAATTTAATTGAATTAAAGGCAAACTATTATTGTCCTTGTTTGACATTTCTTGAAAAATTCATCTCTAGGCCTGAAATTTTGCATGAACAAAGCTTTCAATGAGCTTTCGTGATTTTTGAAGCAACTTTTTTTGTGATTGACTAACCGGCAACTGAAAAAAAATAGATTTTGATTTGTAAAAACTTAAGTTCGAAACTTAAAGCTTTCTTTGAGCTTTCAATGGCCTGAGAAAGCTTTTAACGAAAATTTCAAATTTCATCTAAATTTAATGAATCGAATAAAAATCATATTCCAAATTATACAAAATTACGTTATAATTTTAAGCTTTCAATGAGCTTTCGAGATTTTAAGCTTTATTTTGAAAAAAGTTGAAATTTGGTTAAAATTTCGTTATCCGGATGGAAAACCAGATTTTTAAATGTAAAAAATATAGTTCCAAATTTAGAGCTTTCGTTGCGCTTCTATTAGTTTGGAGAAGCTTTCTGCGAAAATTCCATGTTTCATTTCAATTTAATGAATGGTATAAAAATTCGATTCTAAATTATATAAAACGACATTTTAATTTTGAGCTTTTACTGAGCTTTCGAAATTTTTGAAGCTCGTTTTTAAGGGAAATTTGAAATTTCGTTAAAGGATCGGTATTTGAATAGAAAATAGATTTCGAAACGTAAAAAATATGGTTCAGAAATAAAGCTTTCTGAGAGCTTTTTTGTTTTTGCAGAGCTTTTGTACAAAAAGTTTTGTTTTGATATTTTTGTATTTCTCCTCAACTAATTTATGAATTTTCTACATCATTACATTTTCTTGGACCCGAAGAAAATTATCGGGAAATCCGGATCAAATGTCGCGAAGTCCAATATTCAAATTTCTAGGTGCGTGCCTGTACGAATTCTTGATTTTTCTTAAATAATTCTTAATTTTTCCGAAATATTTAATTTTTGTATTTTTACCTAACTGTCAAAGCAACTTTCTGCGTCTTTACATTTTTTCCCGGCCAAAGAAAATATTCGGCATCCGCTTTAGGGCACATAAAAAAAGTACTACTTCCAAAAAAAAAATGGTTTTCCATCTCTGATCAAAAATTAAGAAAAAATTCTTAGTACACAAAAGTCGGGAATAAATCCAAGAAATGAGGAAATGGCATAAGGCGTAACTGGTTGCCTTGCAGTAATCTTTCTTTTTATGACATCGTATTATTTAAAATGTAAAGCCGACGTATATTATAAAGAGAATGTATTATTTAAGAGAATATTTTATTAGGGGCCAGGAAGAAATCGTTACGACTTAAAAGTCCATTACTCGAAGAAATCGATTAACGAGATAAATGCTTAATAAGATTTCAGACGTAAAAAAAAATTCAATTATCTCATCGACTATTTTATTTGGCTTTAAATACGAGCTATGATGTGCTACAAATAAAACGCACAACATAATAAGTGTTTACCCATATTTACATATGACGCCACCCTTATACACGTAGTGCTTGGCGGTGGACATCCTCACACATCACCAAAGTATATTATTTTTACAATAATCAGAAGATTTTAATGGCTACTTATATTCCAACCAATTTCTTGGTTGGAAGCCCATCTTATAACTATAGAAACAATGAAACGCCACTCAACTGATGATGGGGGTAGGAACAGTGGGATGGATTTCGATGGTATAATGATGATTGCAAGATAGATAAGTTTATCTCAATGGGATTAATAAGATTTATGGGTTTTTGTGGTTGTAAATTTTATATTTAATAAATAAATTCCAATCTGTGGCCTTTAAGTTATCCCGGGGTATGGGTAACCATTTCATAATGAATCACCGCTTTTATCTTTAATTAGATTTAAATAGATAATTAAGATAGACAATTTTTGTGCGATGGAAGTGGGACAGAGGTGATTGGAAAATCACAAGAGAATATTAGGTCGGTTGAGATGCTCCTACGAATTGAAACGGTTGTAACATAAAAGATAGTGATGGTGATATTTCCCTCGCAACTATTCTCTCTTAAAAATTTAAAATTCTCTTAAAGAAATGTTGCGTTTACTTAAATTAAACCTTTTCGCTCTTATAGAAAATCTAGATTACAAAGATCGCCTGTTGGCGTCCGTTAAGAAGGAAGTGAAACAATTGATGGAAGAGGCTGTTACGAAAAAGATTGTTCACGAAGAATCCGGATCGGTAACGTCATTATGCGGTGCTGTTGAGGCGTGTCTTAGTAGCGGTTTACGTCGCCGTGCCCTTGGCTTATTTAAAACATCATCCACAACAGCGTTGCTGCATAAAGTGGCGAAGCACAATTCGGATGCGGCATCGATAAGTAAAAAAGTGCAGGAATTGGAAAATACGGATACAAATAAACGATCATCATCGAGCAGTGATAGCACAACGAAACCACCCATACTGAAGAAGAACAGTAGTTCAAATGCGATGACAGTGCCAACTCCAAATGTACCGACAGTTAAGTAAGTTTGATTTTCAAAAATTCCGGAAGTTTCGTGATAATAAATTCCCCTCCCCCCATCCAGGTATCTCTGGATTCGGTTAGCATTGTTCGAGAAAAAATTATCCCGAATCATTGATCATTTGGTGATAAATGCAAATCGTTACTACGAACGTGACTCATTGGTTGCCGATCCTGATTACGGTTCGATATTAAGTTCACTACTTGTAGGGCCCTGTGCTCTTGAGTACTCACGTGTAAAAACAGCAGATCATTTTTGGACGGATCCACCAGCCGATGAGCTGATACAGAGACATCGAATTAGTTCCGGGCATCAGGCACCATCGTCCTGCCGGACCCCGATCCTAGATTTCAAAAGAAGTTTACACACCAGCTCGGAGGATGGTGGGACGGGTTCATTTAAATCCAGCTTCTTCGCTAAAGATTACGTTGAGTCGTTACATCAAAATTCTAGAGCAACGCTTTTGTATGGAAAGAATAACGTTGTGGTTGTTCCGGTATTCACTTCCAAATTCTTAAATATTTAACGGTTTTTTTTAAATAAATTTTTCCAGAAAGAAGTAAATGAACCGATGCCAGGTTACTTAAGTCTACATCAGACTCCCAATTCCTTAACCATTAAATGGACTCCAAATCAATTGATGAACGGATACAGCGAGAAGGATATAATTGACAAAAGGTAAGATCTAACTGTTAACTTCCTCTTTCCCTATTTCCCTAACACCTCAAGTCCTTGCAGTTCTTTTTGGGCGTATTCCTTCAACATAAATATTGACGAAATTGTTTATGTGCATTGCCATCAATCACGAGGAGATGATACGGGCGGAACGATAGTTTTGGTTGGACAGGACGGCGTCCAGAGGCCACCGATCCATTTTCCGGAAGGTGGTCATATGGCGTCATTTTTGAGCTGTCTGGAAACCGGTCTGTTACCGCACGGCCAGCTGGATCCACCGTTATGGTCACATCAAGAGATGGGCAAATTATTTCATCATCCCAAGCAACATTTACCATTTATAAATGAATCATTTGAAGGTCCACCAATCGACTATGTATTTCGTGTTGTGAATAAGGGCGATCATCAAGAGTTTCGTAAGTCCTACTACTACCGATCTTCAGAATTAGGTCTAATGAAATAATTTTATTAAAGTTGCCAGTTATCCGATCTGCGATATCGGACCGATTGGACAGTGGCGAAGAACTCGTCAATTGAATAGTTGCTCGACAAGTGAAAGTAGCGGTGGTTCTAGTAAAAGTTTATCGTTAGACATTTGCGGAACAGTTCCGAACAGTCCGCAAGTAAGTTAAAAATAATTAATTTGGACCTTTTGTTGCCCCGTGACTAAATTTACATTTAATTGGTTGTAGATAAAAGCTGTGTGCGAAGAATCACAAGTCGAATGTATTGCATTGGTGTGCACAACGATGCGAAAAAAAATTATTTCTCGAGCGTTTTATGGATGGCTTGCTTACTGTCGACATTTGTCAACAGTTCGGACACATCTATCCGGTCTTGTAAATTGCCGGATAACACCAGAAAGTATGACTGGCTTCTTATTATATTTTTATTTTGTTCCGTAACTGAGAGATTGCAGATGGATGGATGGGGCTACAGGCAGCATACTTAAGATTTCAGAAAGCTTTTAGGGTGTTAAATAATTAAAAGTAATAAAAAGCTTTAGGATCGAGAATGAGCAATTTTAAATTTGATTTTCCCAATTTCCGAATTTTTATTTCAAAATTTTCCTAGCAGTCCCGATGACATATCGAAAAAGCGGGAAATTTTGTTCGGGAATCGGAAAATCTAATTATACAGAATTGTTACTAAGTAATTGAAGAAAAACTAATGGAAGAAAAGGTTTTGAAAGTTTAACCCTTTTCCGGGTTGATTTATAAAAACTCGACCCAGAAAAATGTAATTTTAAAGGAAAATATTTTTAATAATTTGAAGAAATTTAAATTTTATAATTTCGAAATGAATTCATTTAACGGATGATCTGGGTTATTTAATTATATATTAAACGTCACCTCCTCCCCTAAAAATAATATTTTTTAAATTACGTCATAAGTGATTGATTGAAAGACGACAAACAAATCATCTATGGGACGTCATCAAAATGCTTCAAATTGATAATTTCAATGAAAATATGTCCGAATCTTCGCAAATTGAGCTTAAACGATAGATCATTGTCACAGGAATCATATTCCGTTTGGAGAAAAATATTCCTGGAAGTGAATCTCTAGATATAAGAAATTTATCTTAGAAAAATCAAAAATTCGAAAAGGTTCGCACCAAAGATATTTGATCCGGATTTGCCGATAATTTTGTTCGGATCCAAAAAAATGTAATGATGCAGAAAGTTTATAAATAAGTCAAGGAAAAATACAAAAATATGAAAATTACACTTTTCATACAAAAGCTCTGCATAAATTTAAAAGCTCCCAGAAAGCTTTATTTTCCGAACCATATTTTTAACGTTTTAAAATCTATTTTATATCCAAATAACGATCCTTTAACGAAATTAAAAATTTTCCCGTAAAAAGCTTTAAAAATCTCAAAAGCTCATTGAAGGCTCAAAATTAAATTGTAATTTTATATAAATTGGAATCGAATTTTTATCCGATTAATTTAATTTAAATGAAATATGAATTTTTTGCCGAACGCTTATCCAAACTATTAACAGCACAACGAAAGCTCTAAGTTTGGAACTTAATTTTTTACGTTTAATAATCTATTTTCTGTCCAGATAACTGCCCTTTACCGAAATTTCAACTTTTTCCAAAATAAAGCTTAAGAAATCACGAAAGCTCATTGAAAGCTTTAAACTAAAATTTCATTTTATATAATTAGGAATCGAATTTTTATCCGATTAATTAAATTTAAATGGAAGTTGAATTTTTTGCCGAAAGCTTGTCCAACCAATTAAAAGCACAACGAAAGCTCTAAGTTTGGAACTTAATTTTGTTCGTTTAATTATCTATTTTCTGTCCAGATAACGGGCCTTTAACGAAATTTCAACTTTTTCCAAAATAAGCTTAAAAATTCCCGAAAGCTCATTTAAAGCTTAAAATTAAATTTCATTTTATACAATTAGGAATCGAATTTTTATCCGATTAATTAAATTTAAATGAAATGTGAATTTTTTGCCGAAAGCTTATCCAAACTATTAAAAGCACAACGAAAGCTCTAAGTTTGGAACTTAATTTTGTTCGTTTAATTATCTATTTTCTGTCGAGTTAACGGGCCTTTAACGAAATTTCAACTTTTTCCAAAATAAGCTTAAAAAATCCAGAAAGCTCATTGAAAGCTTAAAATTAAATTTCATTTTATACAATTAGGAATCGAATTTTTATCCGATCAATTAAATTTAAATGAAATGTGAATTTTTTGCCGAAAGCTTATACAAACTATTAAAAGCACAACGAAAGCTCTAAGTTTGGAACTTAATTTTTTACGATTAATAATCTATTTTCTATCCAGATAATGGACCTCGAACGAAATTTCAACTTTCTCCAAAATAAAGCTTAAAAATCACGAAAGCTCATTGAAAGCTTTATTTTTCTAATAAGCTTTCATTTTATATAATTTGGAATCGAATTTTTATCCGATTAATTAAATTTAAATGAAATGTGAATTTTTTGCCGAAAGCTTGTCCAAACTATTAAAAGCACAACGAAAGCTCCAAGTTTGGAACTTAATTTTGTTCGTTTAATTAGCTATTTTCTGTCCAGTTAACGGGCCTTTAACGAAATTTCAACTTTCTCCAAAATGAAACTTTAAAAATCTCGAAAGCTCATTGAAAGCTCAAAATTAAAATTTCATTTTATATAATTTGGAATCTACTTTTATCCCTTTTATTAAATTTAGATAAAATACGAAATTTTCGTTAAAAGCTTTGCCAGCCCATTGTAAACTGAAGAAAAGCTTCAAGTTTCGTACTTAATCTTTCACGTTTTAAAATCTATTCCCTCAAGCCATAAATGTCTTTTTCAAATAAGGACAATAAATTCCTTCATGATAATATGCCTACAATTCAATTCAATTAAATTCATTAAAGCTTTTGTTGGGATTTTAATTTGCCAGAGCTTTTTAACGAAAGTATTTTGATGGGTGTTTATCTAGGAAATCTAGGTCGTAGTTATTAAATTGTGAATTTCCTAAACGATCCTTTTAGGGCATTACTTATTCGAGTTATTGACATAAAAACCTTAAGGGGTCATCCACCAAGTTATATTTTTAAAATGACTTCAAAATTCGATTATAATTCCTTTTCCTAATCGGTTAAACTCCAATCGTTACCTAGTTGATGCTGAAGAAGGATTAACCGCACAACGTTGGGAATCGTTAAATGTAGATGGTACAATTGTAGATGAAGCGGAACTAAATCGTCTCGTCTACTATGGCGGTATCGATCATAACATTCGAAAGGATGTGTGGCCATATTTGTTAGGCCATTACAGGTATAATATTTATGTAGAAATTTGAAATGTTAAAGAAATATATATTGCATTCCCATGCCCACTCAGTGTCGGCTCAACGCCAAAGGAGCGAGCCGATTTAGATGAGACGACCCAACACTATTTCGAAACGATAATGAGCGAATGGTTGGCGGTGGAGGCAATTGTCCGGCAACGGGACAAAGAGAAAACGGCACATGCGGTGGCAAAATTAAGTTTGGAGAGCGGTTATGAGAATAAAGGAAAGGATATACTGATGGACTTAGACATAGACAATGATGTGTTTGAAGTAAATGATTTTTCAGATTTATCCGATTCGGAGGAACATTTTAACGATAAGGACCAGTATGAAAATGATACGGTTACGTACGGTATTGGGTGCCGAACGAATATTAAACCGAATCGGGCGAATAAGAGCAGTACGGACTCTGGGAATGTAGCCGATGTGGATGTGATAAAAATGGATGAACCAATATTTGAGGTGTGGACCAGTCAGGATCAAACCGTTCTTAGCAGTACGAATGACATGAAAGATGAAATTATTACAATTGTGACGAAAAGTAATGAAAGTACGCCATCACATTCATCGTATGAGACGGTCGCAACCGACTTCGTTGACATAATCGATTATAATCAACAGAATCAAATAGTGGAGCCCGCTGATCAATTTAAGGACGATGATGTTTGCCATTCATTCATTTTGACTGATGATACAAAATTAGCGATCAATCTTCAGTTTGATGAAGACGATCGGGCGTCACCGATAAAGTTGGATTCGCCGAATGAATCGGGCGATCGGACAATGTTGTCACCGTTGATTGAAGAGCAACCGTATAATTCAACATTGGGCGGGGAATTACAGGAACCGAAATCGGCATGTGTATCCCCAGCTAGCTCGAATGGTGGCATTTACAGTGTAAGATAGATTGTTCGGACTATTGATTTTTAAAATAATCTTGTATTCTTCGGAATTATTTTAGGGAGAACTACTAGAGACATTTGGACAAAATTTGCATCGAATTGAGAAGGACGTTCAACGGTGCGATAGGAATTATTGGTATTTTGCCAATGAAAATTTAGACAAGCTGAGAAACGTTATTTGCACGTAAGTATCGGGTAAAATTGGGTAAAATAAAAAACTAATGAAATCGAAATGTCTATAATTTCACTCATCTACCTTTTCCAAAATTCAAATAAAATATTAAAATTTCCCAACAAAACGTAGAATTGTCCATCATTACTTTGTAAATATTTTGCAGGGTTTTTATGCCCACTTAATATTTTGAATAGTTGATGGATGGTTAATCCCCTTAATTTCATAGAACATAATTTTGAGTTGTTGGAAAGTATGGAATTTACTTTCTAATCTAATCTAATATCTTATCTAGAGAGGCTAATTTATTTCTAAGTAAATAACGAAGAGATTTTGTGAAGAGATCCGGTTATTTATTTTAATTTTTTTTGCCTAAAAAATCGAGTCTCCCGGAAGACTTAAAATTCCGGAAAATTCTATTAAGGAATCGAAAATTCTGATGATGCCAAATTAAACCAAAGGGTACAGGGAGGAAAATGTAGAAGAAACTTGTCCGAATAATTAACCCTCTGATTTGTTGGGGTACACCATAAAAACAGTATGTGTACCAGAATATCATCATTTTACTTTCAACCAGATAACTTGCGTTCAATAATGTTTTATCGCAAACTTTTGAAATTAGTTGCTAGCTTAGTTCGTATTTTCCTAGAAAAAAGAGATAACAAGGGAAAATAAATTTGGGTCCTTAGCGTACTGTGATGAATTTCATATCCCGAGATTTTCGATATACATTTATCGAGAAAACATGTTCCAGACCCAAAATAATTCTGGATTGGACCAGCGAAGTTGAAAATAGGAAGAAGTCCTCATAAGAACAACCAATGAATGAGCCTGTAGAATACCGTAACTTAAGAGAATAATTCCCATAGTAGTTGCTGGAGCGGGAACCAGTCTGAGCATGGTTGGAGCATCGGGATCTAAATTCATTCAAATCTAAAACAGCATCGAAATGAATTATTTAAATTAAAATTAATTAATTTAATTGCCTTTTATTCAATTTATTTATTTTAATTATTGAAATTAGTTTCAATTTAATCACAATATTTATATATTGTGATTAAATTGAAACTAATTTCAGCGTTTCGAGATAAATTATTATTTGGGCGAAGTACGAACGGAAAATTGATCATTAATTTGATTTGATTTCAAAATTTTATTCACAAAAGTTTGTAAAATTTGGGTGAACTTATTTTTCCAGAATAGCCGATGAGCTAAATGATCAGACTAATTCCATACTTTCGAAAAAAAAAAATTATTTGACCGAATTACGAGATTCCCTTCGGAGAATTGATTATTTTCTGATACATCTCCTTGTAAATCGCGAGGTTAATTTTGAAATATAAATTTTGTTAAGAAAATTTGGTCCAATTTGGCTGAACTTATTTTTTGCGGATAACCAATTAGCTAAATGATCAGACCAATTCCAGGGGTTTCGGGATAAAAAATTATTTGACTGAGTTACGAGATTTCCTCCGGAGAATTGATTATTTTCCGATACATCTCCTTGTAAATCGCGAGGTTAATTTTGAAATAAAAATCTTGTTAAGACAATTTGGACTAATTTAGCTGAACTTATTTTTCCGAAATAGCCGATGAGATAAATCATCAGACCAATTTTAGGGTTTCGAGATAAAAAATTATTTGACAGATTTATGAGACTTCCTTCGGAGAATTAATTATTTTCCGATACATCTCCTTGTAAATCGTGAGGTTAATTTTTGAAATTAAAATTTTGTTAAGAAAATTTGGTCTAATTTGGCTGAACTTATTTTTTCCGGATCACCAAATAGCTAAATGATCAGATCAATTTCATCTTATCGAGAAAAAAAATTATTTGGCCGAATTATGAGATTTCCTTCGGAGAATTGATTATTTTCCGATACAACTCCTTGTTAATCGCGAGGTTAATTTTGAAATAAAAATTTTGCCAAGAAAATTTGGACTAATTTAGCCGAACTTATTTTTCCCGAATAGCCGACTAGTTAAATGATCAGATTAATTTGAGGGTTTCGAGAAAAAAAATTAATTGTCGAATTACGAGATTTCCTTCGCAGAATTGATTATTTTCCGATACACCTCCTTGTAAATCGTAGGGTCAATTTTTGAAATTAAAATTTTGTTAAGAAAATTTGGTCCAATTTAGCTGAACTTATTTTTTCCGGATAACCAATTAGCTAAATGATCAGATCAATTTCATGGTTTCGAGAAAAAAAATTATTTGGCCGAATTATGAGATTTCTTTCGGAGAATTGATTATTTTCCGATACAACTCCTTGTAAATCGTGTGATCGAATGTTTGAAATTAAAATTTTTTTAAGAAAATATTGCCAATTTCGGGTGAACTATTTTTCTATAGCGTGAGCTATTATTCATAGCTAGAAAAATATTATTCTGGACCTTGGTGAAAAATTCAACTAAAATAATAAATTACTGACCTGAGCTGTACAGAAAAAAATAATTTTGGGCACTTGGTGAAAAATTAAATTAAAAAATTAAATTTCCGATCTCAGTTGTAAAGAAAAAAATAATTCTGGATGCTGGATGAGAAATTCTATAAAAAAAAATTCAATTTTTGACCTCAGCTGTACAGAAAAAAATTATTCTGGACACTTGGTAAAAAATTCAGTTTTTGACCTCAGTTGTACAGAAAACAATAATTCCAGAATTAATTAATAAAAAAAAAACAAAATCCAGAATTAATTATCGTCTAATTAGTCGAAAATACTCCGAAATAAATAATTATTGTAATTAAATATTTAGAATAAATAATTTAAGTAGATATAACTGTAATTTTTAATAAGAATTATTAATTGCTAGTTAAATGAGAAAATCTGTCCGAATAAAAGGTTTAAATAATTTAATAAACATAAAATTAAATAAATACAAAATAAAATACAATGGTAACTTCGAATTATCTATTTAAAGTTATTTCTATTAATATTTAAATTTAGTTAAATATTCTAATATATTGGTCATTTTTATAAAATATTAAAATTTTCACCTATTTATTAGGCGAATATTTCCTTTACAATTAAAAACCAATAAAAAGTGAGGTGAAGTCAAGTCAGAAAAAGTCAGAAAAACTGATGAAAATATCATAAAGTCAAAAAAAAAGTCAGAAAAAGGTAGACAATATAGAAAAGTCGGAAAAAATTATGTAAATTCGACAAAGAGATTGGTAATGTTAGAAAAGTAGTCAGAAAAAGTTCACAAAAGTCTGAAAAATGCTAGGAACTCTGGGAACTTTTTCCAATTATTTTTTTTCCTTTCTCTCGACCGACTTTTTCTTGTCAAACTGACAAACGGTACAAATAGAATTTTTTGGACATATAGTAAGAGATTCAAATACCTTCAAATTATAAATTTTAATTTCATTTTCCATAGATATGTTTGGGAACATCTTGAAATTGGTTATATGCAAGGAATGTGTGACTTAGTGGCCCCACTACTTGTTATCTTTGACGATGAATCGCTAAGTTACGCCTGTTTTTGCCGTCTGATGGACCGAATGATTGAAAATTTCCCGAATGGTGGTGCAATGGATATACACTTTGCAAATATGCGGTATTTGAATTTTCTCTGCATGCCAATTTGTCTGTAAAATAACAAAAATTTTAATTAAAATAGGTCGCTGATACAAATCTTGGATTCGGAAATGTATGATTTGATGCATGTGCATGGCGATTATACCCATTTCTACTTTTGTTATCGATGGTTTTTGTTGGATTTCAAACGGGAACTGGTGTACACCGATATCTTTTCAACGTGGGAACGTATATGGGCCGCAAAACATGTTGCCTCACCACATTTTGTATTATTCATAGCGCTGGCGCTACTTGAAACTTACAGGGATATTATCCTATCGAATTGTATGGATTTTACTGATGTTATTAAATTTTTCAATGGTAATTTCAATTTAAATTTCATTAAAAGGATTTACTTTCTAAATTAATTTTTTTTTGTAGAAATGGCTGAGCGTCATAATATGAACGCTGTACTGAAATTATCCCGAAGCTTAGTATTACAACTTCAAACTATTTTAGAAAATAAATAAATGTAATTATTATTATTAATTGCATTATATTTCCCAATTAAAGGACATTTTGTGTGGAACAAAAAGTATATTAAAAAAAAAATCAATTTTAATAGAAATTTATAGAGTCTGTGTTTATATAAAATGTTATTAAAAAATAAAAATTATAAATTATATAAATTATAATAAAAGGATAAATTATTCATTTAAAATATTTCCGAATTATCTTATTATTTAATTTATTATCGAAGAGCTTAGCTTCCTTAATTTATTGCTAATTTTGTAGCAGCGCAAATACAATAAATACGAGTATTTCACGGAAACTAGAAAATTTGGTAACAAATTTATCGAAATGTATACAACTAAATTCCTTTCATTGTAAAAAGGATAACTTTTTAAATTGCCATTTGATAAATTTTCTTTCGTTCTATGAAATATTTTAGTTAATTTAATGAAAATTGCGGAAAATCGGAAATATTTTTGAAAATTGAAAAATGTATCGATTTTTGAAGAAATTTTCGGATTTTGAAAATTTGTTTCCAAATTTCGATGAAAATTGAAAAATTCAAAATTCAAAAATTGACTAAATTTTGAAAAAATATCGTAAAATTAAATTTCTAATGAAATTCATTGATTCTCACAAAAAAAAAATTCCGAGTTACAAAATTTCCAATTTTTAAAAAACATTGATTTTTCAGAATTTTTGCCGATAATTTCGGACATCTTCCTACCCTTTTCCTCACTGTTTATAATTTGTCACCACTTTTTCTGAGTTTTTATAAACTATTTTCAATTTGTGGGAATTAGGGGGTGCCGCATTTCATCAATTAGACCGAAGTTGCGTCCAAAAAAACGTAATTTTCTAATTTAAATTTATAAAAAAAAAATTGCAGAAAAATTGAAAAAGTGGTGACAGGAATATTTGGATAAAGGTTCGAAGAATTGATCAGCAAAATTTCATTTAAATCATTTGAGTCACATTTTTTGAGAAATCCTTAAAACGAATAATTTTTTGATAGCAATTAATTTTTTGGAAATTTTATCAAAGTGCAAACTTCGATTAAAATGGCGAAAGTCGCACAAAGTCAATAAAATCAGTAAAATCAATGGAAATGGTT
>JANTOP010040879.1:0-10652 GCA_027564815.1 Symmerus nobilis | reverse complement strand
ATATTGATTGCTTTTTTTTTACGTCACTTCAAAAATTACCTGAAATTCATGCCTCTAGACCAGAATACCCCCTTAATGCTTTTACGTTAGATATTTTATAATGTGATTATTATGTATCAGCTGACTGGATTTCCCAACTTGTGCTAAGGAGTTTTCAGCTGATACTTGTATGATCACATTCCGATTGTGTTTTTTAATCAGAACTAGATCGTCTGGTTGAAATGTACCCGAGTCGTAATATTTTTTCGACTCTTCTTTAGCTTTGATTAGATTTTCACGAACGGCACGGTGCGCGTGTTGCATTCTATGCCGTAACTCGTGAACGTAATCGTCGAAATTATAGTTAGATGTTGGAGTGGCTCGTAATAAAGTAGGTACAGGAGCGGGATGTCCGTACAGGAGCTCATAAGGTGAATATTATGTTGCAAAATGTGGGCTGGTGTTTACAGAAAAACAATAATAAGGTAAATGGCTATCCCAATCTAAAACGTTATTTTCCGCAAAATTGCGTAAATATTGACTTAGATTACGATGGGACCTCTCAAGTCCTGCGTTACTTTGTGGCCGACAGGCCGTAGTGCAATACTTCTGCATTTTGAGAAGTTTGCAAAGGTGAGTGAAAATTTTGCTGGTGAAACAGGATCCACGGTCCGATAGATGGTTTCGGGTATACCATGTATACATACCAGTTGTTTCACGAAAAATTCAACAACGGTGTTTGTTTCACCGTTGGGCATGGGTACAGCCAAACAAAATTTGGTTAAATCATCTTGCATTGTGAGAATGCAAGAATTACCCAAATGAGTAGTAGGAAAGGGACCTACTATGTCCAAGGAAACTTTTTGAAACGGCCTAGAAGCCGTAGAAGTGATTTTCATAGGGACTTTGGTGTGTTTATAGTCCTTATTCACTTGACATTTATGGCATTTTTCTGTAAATTGTTTAATATCTCTACGCATATTAGGCCAATGATAGCGGGTTTTGATCCTTTTATAAGTTTTTTCAAATCTCTGGTGACCTCCCAATCTACTGTTATGATAATCGGATAGAAGTTTTTCAACGTCTTCCGACGCAACTTCGATTATCTGTTCGTGATTTGTCGAGGTTGTGTCCACAGGGACGATTTTGGGGATAATTTTTGTAGATTCTTCGATTTCATCTACAATTTGATCACTACCCGTTTCGCTAATGGTACTTTCGACATCGGATTGGTCATTTAATTGGTCCTGAGCAATTTGTTTAGCTTTGCTTCTCGTGATTGCATTAATAATTTGTTTTGACAACGGACAATCTTCATTGTTTATAGGCGTAATTTGCCTCTGAGTACGATCAATTGTAGGTTCCGTTCCAACCGGATTATTTGCTTGAAAATTTTCTGCGGGAGCTATACGGCTTAACGCGTCGGCGTTACAATTTTTCGCTCCCGGTTTGTAAATTACTTTATAATCGTACTCCTCTAGTACGATTCGCCATTTCATTAGTTTGGAAGCGGGATCTTTTAACCCAGTCAACCAAACTAATGGCCGATGATCAGTATAAATTTTAAAGGGTCGACCGTACACATATGGTCGGAACTGTTTCACTGCGAAAACTAAGGCTAATAATTCTTTCTCAATCGTTGAGTATCGGGATTTAGGACCGTTCAAAGTTCGACTTGCGTAACTTATAGGTCGATCCTCTCCGATTTCTCCTTGAGAAAGTATGGCGCCGATAGCGTAATCGCTGGCGTCCGTGGTGACAACAAACGGTTTGTCGAATTCCGGGTAGGTACGCTAGTATGGGGGTGATATTAACTTTTCTTTTAATGTTTGGAAAGAATCGTCACAGAATACGTCCCATTTAAAGACTGCATTCTCTTTTAAAAGTGACGTCAGGGGTTTTGCTATCCCAGCAAAGTTATCGATGAATCGGCGATAATAACCGGCGAGATTCAAAAAGGATTTGATTTGTTTTGGGGTCCTAGGAACTGGAAATGATTTGACTGCCTCTATTTTATCAGGATTGGGTAGAATATCATCCTGATTAATAATGTGTCCTAGGTAAGCTATTTCTTTATGGAGGAAATTGCATTTGTCGATCTGCAATTTCAATTTATGCGATTGTAAACGATCAAAGACTTCTATTAGCTTTTTGTCATGGTCGGCGAGGCTGCTTGCATAGACGACGATGTCGTCTAAATATACAAAGCATCGTAAACCTTGTAGACCAGAAAGGACATTATTCATAAGACGTTGAAAAGTGCTGGGAGCACTTTTCAGTCCAAACGGCATTCGAGTGAACTCGTAATGCTGATAGTTTGAGGAAAAGGCAGTTTTTGCAGCGTCCATGGTATCCATACGGATCTGATGAAATCCGCTGGCCAAGTCTAGTGTGGTAAAATATTTTGATTTACCAAGCTGGTCCAGAGTGTCCGTTATGTTGGGAAGCGGAAAGGCATCGCCAACGGTAATATCATTCAGGCGGCGAAAATCGACGACAACTCGCCACTTTTTGTTGCCTTCCTGATCGGACTTTTTGGGTACGAGTAACAGCGGGGCATTCCACGGACTCTTACTGGGGCGAATATTGCCATGTCAATATTTTATCAAGTTGGTTCCGTATTTCGGTTTTATGAACCTCGGCTAATCTATACGGTTTGACATTAATGGGGGAATGGTCGGCTGGGGTGACTATTTTGTGAGGAATGGCATCTGTACACGTTAGTTTATCTCCTTCGAGATAAAAGATATCATTGTATTTTCTGCAGATTTGCAGAACGTGTTGTCTTTCCTCGTTATTGCAGTGATTTAATTTTAGATTTTCTTCCAAAATCCCTAGTCGGTTGCGTACCCGATCGGAAGAGTATGAGATTATATTAAAATCGGACAAAGGGTCAGTCTCTATTTTAACGTCCCTTGGAATTATTTTAACAGGGTGTTCGTTAATGTTAATGATGGAGACTAATGCTGATCCTTGGCGGGGAGTAATAATTGTATTCCCGATATACAAACCGGGCGCTATTAATTTTTGTAATGCTCTCTCTGTTGTAGCGTCGGTTGGAACCTTTATTAAACTCTCAGTACGAGCTGGAATTATCATTTCATTTAAATTATTCATTGGTTTTGGTTCATTAAATCTTACATTTTTTCTAGGAGGATCGTTGTCCTCATACTTCACCAAGATTATTTCGGGGACTTTTTTAAAGTTTTAAAATATGGTAAAATATCGGGCTGGTTTAGCCCGAAAAGTTATAAAATTGGACCTATAATCGATTGAACAACCGTATAGTCCAAAAAAATCACCACCGAGAATGCCATCGAAGGCAATCGGGGTGCTCGCGTCTATCGCCTGAAAAGTAAATGGCATCACAATATTTTTTAATATAACAAAACACTTTGTGGTGCCCAACGTGGAAGATTTCTCCCCGTTGACACCTATAATATTAGCTTTTCCCTTTTTATTGATTTTAACACCACGTTTTAATAGCTCTATATTAATTATGCTGCATTGAGCGCCTGTGTCAATGAGCATTTTCGTCGTCGTCTGCATAGCCGTACTTATTTGTGAGTTTAAAAATAATAAATTGTCTTCGATTACTAATGAGCTCTTATTAGTAAAAGGGAAATTCGGGGTGGCGAGCCCTTCCCACCTCGACGTTTCTAGTTTTCCGAGTTCACCTGGGTAGTCGTTATGATTTGATTAACATTGTCTCCCGCAATGTTAATATTATTATGTTAATATTAATCCCGCGGCGAGGAGGATTATTAAATTCCACTAGGGGTTTGTCGAATCGTTGGTCGCGCCGTATTTTGCGAGATATTATTCTGGGAGTAATTATTTTGTGGGAAGTTATTTTGAGCGTAGTTATTTTGAGGGTTTCTCCGAACTTGATCCCTATAATTGGTTCTAAATGGGGAACGGGGCGACCGAGAATTTTGGTAATGGTTTTGCCGGAAATTTTGCGGACGGTTAGGAGGTGATTGACGAGGGTAATTATTATGAGCAGGAGGATTTTGGGGCCGAGATCGGCAATCTCTAATATTATTGCCTGGTCGTTTACAATAGTTGCAGATTTCCGCTGCAACTAGAGGTAATCTATTTTTGTTAAAATTATTCTGATACGGCGGGGAATTTTCAAATTTGACATGATTAGGTCTTGGAATGTAATGAGGCGTTCGATCTTGTGGGGCGGTGCTATCCGCACCCACAACGTCCTCAATTTCCAGAGCATAATCAATAATGCTCGTAAGGTCTCCCACATCCTTGGCCAGACATTTTTGTCGGACAATGGGATCCCTTACCCCCCTGGAGAAGGCGAGTACCGCCTTTGTATATGAACGAGCATCACCAACCGAAGAATCCACACTAATCTCTCTACAAAGGGCATTTCGCCAACAGAGGCGGGCTTCTTCAACCCGCCCTCCGTACTCCCGAATGCCCTCTCTTGGGAATTGTGAGACTTTATTGAGCGCGTTTTGCGCATCCATGGAGCTTAATTTCTTGAGGTAGCACCTAGTTAATTCGGCCTTAACTTGATTCCAATTGGGTTGAAAGTCCAGATTCCTTATTTTCTTGGAATCTTCTGGGCCAAAACTGTCCAATAAGAAATCCAGGAATTCGGCCCTATCTGCTGGGTCCGTTCTTCTCTGGAGCCGCTCGACCTGATATATGTACGTTTCAATGTCCTTTTTGAAGTCATTTAACTTTGGAATTGAATTTAGTATTTTATTCAGGTCCGAGTAGCGAGGTGGGTTCGAAGGGGATGCTGGTGACGATGCGTCGTTGGTGGCCATAATTGTGCTCGGAGATTTGTTTTGTTTGACCGGTAATGCGGGAGGATTAGTTGGTTTGGGATTGGTTTGTTCGACTGTTGTGTTCTGGGATGGACCTTCTTTGCTAATTGATTCTGAGGGTTCGGAGATTGTCCTACGGTTAGATAAACCAAAGACAGATTCTAAGTTAACTTCGCTAAAGTCAACGATTCGTTGAGACGGGGTAATTGGCCTATCCTGTGCTGATTGCGACCTTGTTTTCGGGGGAGAGTGTTGCATAAAGACGATTGTATGTATAAAAAGGAAGAATAATTAATTTTGAGTAGTATTCAGCCAATGTTCCTGATTTTTTTCTTTTTTAAATATTTAATGATTTCAATTGAATAATTATATTGAATAATTACTTGAATTATTCTCTTCTTTATTTAGGGCGAGTTCTATTAATTTTAATAGTATTTTATCAAAGCGATTTTATCAAAATTTTCCTTTAAATTATTTTGTCTTCCCTGTTGCATTTAAATAAAGTAATTTTTTGGTATAAAGTATCGATAATTTCGATAGTTTCAATGTTTGTTAACTATTTAGGTAAAAAGGTTTTTCTTTTTCTTTAATCGAATAGTAATTTATTATTTTAAATAATATAATTTTTCTCGTAAAAATTTAAATTTATTTTTGAAATGTTTTAAATATATTTAATTTGCAATAAAAATTACCGTGTGATATGAAGATAATTCTAATGGGTCTAGATGGGGTGATTCCAATTCAATTCTACCCAAAAGGTGATGAAAATCGTCTTTGATCGAAAAAATTAAACAATTTCTCAACGGATGAATTTTGTAGATGAAATTATGATTAACAACGGGTGAAAATCTGCTGTAAAACGCTTCACTGCAAAATACGCCCAAAATCTGCCAATATAAAACGGATGATAAAAATTTTAATTATTAAACGTAATTTCCGTAAATAAATTACACATAGATTTTATTTTATATAATAGGTATATATCGAGTGGAATATTGGACAAGCAATTGGTAAATGAAAGTATAGAACCAGGTAGTTGGCGAAAAGATTCCGATGTTCCGATTGCCAAGAGATCCACGAACTTCACGAGATCAGCGGTAAAAGTAAGGGAAGACTTCGCAGATTATTTTATGAACGAAGGGATTGTAGAGTGGCAATGGGAGGAAGCGTATCTTTAAAAAATCTGTATTGATACAATAAATATAATTTTTATGAGAAAACTAATTTTTTTTATTTAAAGCGTTTCTCGCTTCATATAGCATGCTTAATACTTTTATTCGTAACGTATCCTTCTCAAATCCGTCGGGTATGGATTTAAAAATTAGACTGGCTTGTTGGCCACATTTTTCATCCTCATTCGGGGTATCACTTTTCTGCAGTCTAGCCATTATGGTTTTATATAACACATCCTGTGCCGATTCTTCTGTTGGTTCTGTAAATTAAACATATAATTAATTAATCGGCAAGATATCTCAATCTCTTAAAATTTTAAGTCTTAAAATAATCTCAATCTTACCTGGAGATGTTAAGTCAGGCTCTGTAAATGATGACTCGATTGTGGCTATCGGTATTCCGGCAGTCGAAGATGTTCTGAAAAATTTAATATTATAATATCTTATAATTCTTTTTTATTTTGTGTCATGCTGATCCGCTGGGTAGTTTTTTAGCCGCAGTCGATCGCACATAATTTCCTCTTATTCTTGCCCATTCTTTGACTAGCTCGTCGCTAGATATCGGCACGACAAATTTTGCAGAAATTCCTTTCGAAATTGCTTGCCATACTGCACGTTTTTTCATCCGGTTTTTATAGTCTGGGTTGCGAATATCCCATATCAACGGGTTTTCGCGGACGTTATAGATCAACATCTATAAATACATAAATACATATATCATTTTTAATTTTTGAATTGTAATCGTGTTAATGGTGATGTAATATTTCTTACCATTTAAATCTACCTTATAATCACTGGCCTTACTTGTACTTGGGGTTGGCTCAGATTCAAGGTATTCAACATCTGCATATTCATCATTGGAGGTATCTAAAAAATGGTAATTTCATTTATATATTTATATGTAAACAATAGCACGAATAAACTGGGTACTAATTGCTGGAAATAATTTTCCCATTCATTTCGACAAAGAATGGGACTTGCCGAATTAACAAAAAAAAATGTTTTGATCTATGGTTAGAGAAGTCGCCTTGAAACATAATTATGCTATACCCAAAATTACATAATTATCTCCGAGAAATTAGGATTATCATAATCGGGTTAGACTCAGAAATGTTTGGATCGGCCGGATCCCAGTTTATGAGTACATAATTTTGGTTTGGTTATCTTACCTTCAAAAAATGGCTCGGGTGAATTTTCCTCCATTTCATCCATTTAGTTCGTTTTATTATTATGATTTAAATGTTTAAATTCGTTTGTGTTTAATAATTAATTGTTTAACATATACATAATTCCAAAACAAACAATTCCGTCTTATGACAAGCACACAAAAAAAAAAATTATAAAATTGATATTTTCATATGCATGCAGATATGATTTCGGTATTGTTGAAATTACGAATTCATGCAAATGAAAATGTCAATTCTGTAAATTTCTGTCAAATGTCAAAGTATGAAGAGTGAAGTGGGGAAAAAATACGGCTGCAAATTCTCCCATGGAAACGGTAGGTAACAAACTATTTTTATTTACTCAAGTAATGAAATGTCAAACGACAAATGACAGTTGAAAATTTTAGAACATTAGAGATGACGCCACTATTTTGTAAATTTCATTTAAAGATGACGTCACTATTTTTAAATTATGGGGGGAGGAGAGAAAAAAAAGAAAGAAACGTATTAATATTTTTCGATTAAGAATCCGAATATATATTGAAAGGGCATCTTTTTTTTGCGCCTACCTAATTATTTACGAATAGAAATAAAAATAATAAATTTTAATCTCTAACGAAAATTCGTTCAGAAATTTTGCTTTATTATTTCAACAAATATAAGTGTTAATTTAACCTTTATTAATTGAATGAATAAATCTAAATTTGTACTAAGAAGAAAATATTTTGTATTATTAATAATCATCGTCGAAGAAGAGTAGAACATCTCAACATCCCCAAAGGTTAAAATATCTTCGTTTTGATTCTACTGAGAAGACAACTTAAAACAACGCACCTTTATGCATGCCATAAGATTAAAAAAATAAACAAACTTGAAATTAAATATGATCCTGTATAAACTTACCACTCCATATAAGAGCCCTTTCTTCTTTTCTTGACGTATTTTTCTGATTTTCTTAGATATACATAACATTAAATAATTTAATTTTTAGATATTTTTTATTTTTTTTACTAAGATAACAAAAAAACACACAATCAGCTGGCCTTTCTATTTTTTATTATATTTCTCATGGCTGCCCAGATGACTGATTACAGATGTTGAATAAAAAAAAACGAAATATAGTACCATATGAGTACAACATAATTTTCTGAATAAGAAATGGTTTTACTACCACATAGAAAAGTAAACCAGGTTTAACCAAAACACAAGCGAGAAAGCGATAATGAAATTATATATAAATACAGCACAATAAAAGAAATAAAAAAATGGCTTGGTTTTGGCGTGCTCGTGGTCTTTATTGAAGAGTAGGATTTATACTCCCCCAACTTGTATACGAGGAAGTATATTTTTGGGTATCTTTCGAAAGCTCCATGATCCATAAACATATGGCCTTCAACCATTTTTTTTACATGTTTTTGATCCATTTCCATAACTTCAAAATAGATTCCATCTTCTACTTGAGTATCTATGAAAGTTCCGCAGTAAGTTAAAATGTGCTTAGCTATGACTGAACATCTCAAAAAAGATATATCATCTATTGATGGCGATTGCGTAACAACTACTTGTGATGTCTTAACTTCTATTTTACCAGTAGCATGTTCACAATTTGCATCAAAGAAATAGCGGTTTTATTAATCAACTCACCTCAACAAAAATACAAAATCAAGGCGCTTGTTTTTGAGTAAAATGATGTTATTAGAAAACCGCTTATAAATAATTTGATAATATAAAGCAAGATTAGGATATCTGACTCTTGTTTTATAACTTCTCAAAAAATGATTAAGTAGACTTGATTTGTAACTGGCGGGTTTTCTTATACATAATGATATAATAAATTGAAAAAATTGAGAACAAAACCAATAAAGATATGATTAGGTTCATCTCTGAAACAGATAATGAGAAGCATTAGGCTTCTTTATTGTTCTTTTTGCGCAAAATTACTCTCAAGAGACTTTGGTTATCAACAACTGTTGATCCTATGTTGAACGGTCCGGGATTCTTTAGGTTGGATATTAGTTCCAGTCTTATATCTGTCGCGAATTTTTAAAATAACTATTTGAACGTTTATTAAGTTTTCTTTTATTGATTATACAAATTTTACAATATCTTGCTGGTAGTTGCAGCTTTATCATCATCAAACTTTTCCATAGTAAAAATTTGTTAGGTTTCCGTTAAAATCTGAAACGATTATGGTGAATAATGTTATTCACCAACCCGCATTGGTCAGCATGGTGAATTAAGTGAACAAATGCAAATTTGGAATTCATATATGCCATAAGATCCAATAACTGAGGGTCTATTTCTTTGCTTGTTTGAAGAAAGACCCTGAATTCGATCGAATTCAATGGTTTGGGAGCGTAGGTTCGAGTCCAACCGACTGCGCCACTTTATTAGATAGAGCTCAAGAACTTTACCACGGCGGGTTGTGATAGAGAAATCACTGGAGGAATTTCATAAATGATGCTGGCAAATGACCGAGGCGGGTTTTAACAGGGAGGATTTTGATAATATGGGTTGATTTTGGTTACGTGATGTCGTAATATACTTTATACATTTCCCGATGAATTTTTTCCCCGTTCAGTTGATGTCATTTTCTTCTTTTAATTAAGCTCCTTAAAAAGGTCTATTGGCAATGAACCAATAGAATTCTTTGAGCAAGTGGATACTAAAAAATCATATCATCAACTCATAAATTATTAAGGAAAATTGTTCTAATTTATACTAAATTTTTGAATGGATATTTGTAGCTATATTATATATGTTATGAAATAGTAGCGTGTGCATTCTAATGAGAAAAAACATCTCTGGTAGAACAATTTATATGAGGAAGCCTCCTAATACTTAATGAATAGTTCTATATAGCTATATTATGTAAGCATTTGAATAAATAACAACAAATATTTTGTATTGTATATTTTTTATTGTCATATTGATCAGTGAAGATTGTCTTTCTAGGCACTCAAGATACAATAGAGAATGGACGTTTTGAGCTGGGTTTAGATACAACACTACGCAGTAGAAAGCCAACTCCATTTTTTGAACCTCAATGACAACCACTAATTACTGCGGGGTAGCTGAATATCACACACATACCAGTAAAACAGCCATAGTTACATTAAGAATAGTTATACTCGTCGCCGTTGCTATAACTTTGACAGGTACGACACATTGACAGCCCCTAGTATGACTTTGACAAATGGACTTGGGAGCTACATACAAACGTCGACTGTGGATGAGGACTAGTACTCTTATTTCATAACAGCGGGAAATCCCCCTTACAAGAATAATTTCTTAAAAACAGGAAATTTATAAAAAACCTAGAAAATATGTAGAATGTAGCATATTTATGTATAATGTATATGGAGATGTGTGTTCGAGTTCCACCTTGTCATGCCGGATTTTCTGCATGAACGGTCCCTTGAATTATTTCATTCAGCGAACTTTTCATGCAGCCCGTTTTTTTTATATATATATTAAATTAATAAACGCATTCGGTTGATAATTTAATGACCTACATTTAAATGTAATCCACATAATGAGTG
>JANTOP010040868.1:0-10653 GCA_027564815.1 Symmerus nobilis | reverse complement strand
CTACAGGGTAATTATGATCATTTTTTTCAAAAAAGTGTTAATTTTTCATAGGACACCATGTATGGACCCCATCTAAAATCGGGGGATGAATTTTATGGAAAAGTTTGTTCCACAATTTCTTTATTTGACCCTTAGGTTTATTTCCACGTAACCAGATTTTCCGGTTTCCAGAGAAAATTTTCCCGGAAATTTAAGTTCTCCACAAGATCAGAGTCAGAATAATTTTTGATAAGAAAAATCAAAAAATTCAAAACGGTTATATTTTTGAAAAAATTTCTTAATAAACGCTCGCCATAAATAACTTTTTCCCATCGTTGGATGAAAAAATTTTTTAGAAATTCTTACGATAATGTCGATCAATTTGATTGAATTTTGTACAAATCGATTTTTTTTTGGGGATTTTAAACATATAAGTTGGTAGGTGACCTCCTTATCTTAAAGTATTGATAAATCACGTAGGTCATCCCCTATTTCAATTCGTAATATTAAATTGTCCGTACAATTTTAACAATTTCCCTGAAAACAATCGATTTTGGTGCTGTTTCATTTTTATATCAACCACCCCTAAAATCAGGGGATGTTTTTTTAAATAGTTTGTTCTACAATTTCCCCACTGACACCTTAAATTTAATTTCCCATAATCGCATTTTCCGATCCCTCAATAAAACTCGGTGCAATTCGGAATTTCAGAAGCAGCAACCCAAATTGACTGCACGCCGCTGATACCAAGTTTTATCCAATCCCCTTCATTAGACTACGAATAGGGTGCTTTTTAAAATAAACTCTTAATTAATTCAAGAAGAAAGATATAATTGGCTCGTCTGGGTAATTTACTTAATTATAAAAAAATTTCTTTTAACATAGAAATTTTCTTAGATAAGAAAAATCTTCCAGCCTACTATTTCTTAATAAATGGATAATTTTGTCTATACAATTATTATTTTCTTTATTTTTTTTAATAATCAAGAATGTTAAGTTGATGGGTTTCTACACTTACACCAGCAATTTTAGGCGTGATAAACAATTATAAATTAAGGAAGGTTAATTGAATTTGAAAGGAAAATTAAGGGATTTTGAACTTTTAAATTAGAAAGTCTGGAAAAATGTTACTGATAAATTCTACTTGAACTAGGGTACCCAGAAAATCGCCTTACCGTACAGTCCCCAACAGAAGCTCACCATCAAACAATTGTTATCCCATTTTCCTGCAATGGATGCAACCAAATCCCCAAAAGAATTATTTTCAGCGGATATACAGAAGGATTTATTATTGTTGGAGGAGCAGGAAGGTTCGGTGAATTTTAAGTTTGGAGTTGTCTACATGAAACGTGGACAAAAGTGTGATGATGAAATGTTAAGTAATGGTAAGTGATTTTCTGACGGGAAAAAGGGATCCTACTTGGTTTTTTAATTTAAAATTAAATTTTTTTTTTTACACAGAAAGTGGTAACGAAGATTTCGAAGAATTTCTAGCCATTTTGGGTGATAAGATTAAATTGAAAGGATGGGAACGGTTTCGTGGTGGCTTGGATGTGAAAGGTATATAATTTGAAAATATGCAGACAAAGAGGATGTCGATTTGTTTCTTTTTCATTTTTAGGCGACATGACGGGAAAATTTTCTATTTATACGTTGTATGAGGGACATGAAATAATGTTTCATGTTTCAACGTTATTACCATTTTCAAGGGATAATCGTCAACAGGTGTGATATTATTATCCTTGTATTAAATTCGTTATTTTCTATCTTTAATTTTCAAGAAAACTTAGGACCTCATTATATTTTATTTATCCTTTATTTTCTTTCTTATTTCGTCTTGAAATCTATATCCATATTCCATCCCAAAATTTTCAGTAGAAGGTTATACGTCCAAGAAAAAAATGTCCTTATGTCCGACTTTTTTTTACTTTGCATGCAAATAATTTATTCAGACAATCGTTTATTCTTTGTAAATTGGTGTATTATGCTAAAGTGAAATTTCCCTTTTATACCCGTATAACTACACCCCACCACCGCCCAAACAATTTCGAACCGAAATTTTTCCAAAAAAATTGTCCCGCCCACCCTATCACCCGGATTTACTAGATAAATGTATTTAATTTATGATTGTAAGCTTTTGTCAACATATTTTATTTTTCCATCATTTCTGTTACTTTCCTTTTTCATTATTTGACTTAATCTAACATTTAAATTGATGTTATGGGAAAATCATGAGCGGAAAATATTGTTGATGGTTTTCCATCGAGGAAAAATATATTTATATAATTTTCACTTGTTTGCTTGGCTGGTATATTTTCAGGTTGAAAGGAAACGGCATATAGGAAATGATATTGTAAATATAATTTATATTGATAATGATGGTGAACATATTTCGGATGGTGATGGTTGTGATTTTATACCAAATTGTATCAAAAGTCAATTTACTCGTATCCTTTTTCAAAAGAGAAAGTTATTTTATTTCTAATTTTAATCAATTTAGATTTTAAGTCCTTGGAGATGAATTTTATAATTCACCTAAACCTTTGTACTTTATTAAAGAAATTCATAAAATATTGATGGGAATTTGAAAGATTTTCTTAATATATATTTTGCAATAAATAATAGTATCCTTTAAATCAACATTTCTCAAACTGTGCTCCGCGGAGCCCCAGGATTCCGCGAGACCCTTTCATCAGGGGTTATTGTGCCAAAATGTTCGATGATCGTTTTGAAATATTCACCAAAATTCAGGGGTTGATTTTGGACGAAAATTTCTGAAACATAATTCGTTTCTTATTTATTTGGCAACAAATCCATGTCATTAGATTTTCCAAGTTTCGAAGAAACATTTTTGGAAAATTCTGTTTTCCATCAAAAATGTCCGGAAAATAAATTATATTATTTAAAGTTAAAATATGACTTTGTTAAATAACCCTTTAAGGTTTTTATCTCATTACCTTTACCAAACCACCTTTTTAATGATCTGCACCCTTTAAATGAATGAGATTTTAAAATTTAAAATTTCCCTGAAAATTATAACCAATTTCCCGGCAAGTGGTCACTTAAATAACGACATCCCACTCCAACCCCCACCAAAATTCGCGTATTGATTGTTTTTTAATTTTGATAATTAATTTTTTTTATCCGATGATTAGAAAACAATACTGCGCCATTAGATTTTCAAAGTCCGAAAGAAAATCTGTGGAAAATTCAGTCCGTAATGTAAAGAAAATGACATAGAAAATCCAATCTTTTTATTTGTTTAATTAAATCTGAAGTTTAATTAGAAAAGCTTAAAGAAAGCTTTTAGTTTCAGATAATTTTTCTATCCAAATAATTTTCCTGTAACGAAATCGAAGCTCGAAGCTCGATTAAACCTTTTAATTAAAACAAATCTTTATTAACTTCGAGATCCATTTCTGATAAAATTAATTAAATCGAAAAGAAATCCGAAATTTTCTCTTAAACTCTTTTGATGAATGTGAAAGCTCGAAGAAAGCTTTGATTTTCGGATATTATTTTATACGTTTGAAATCTATTTTCCAGTAAAACAATTTTCCTTAAAATGAAATTTAAAAGTTTCTCAAAAAAGGTCAATTAAAATCGCAAAAGTTAACTGAGAGCTTTTGATACAAATTATATTTTGTTTATTGGGAATCAACTTTTAACACAATTAATTCAATTTTAATGAAATTTAGAATTTTCCAATAAAAGCTTTTCAAAATCGGTAAAGCTCCAAAAAAAGCTGTAAGTTTGAAATCTAATTTTATACGATTTGAAAGCAATCATTCTGCCAAATAATTTTACTATTATAATGAAATTTCGCATTTTCTCAAAAAATCTTATTTAGAATCGCCAAAGTTTAATGAAAGCTCTCAATACTAATTTTATTTTGTTTGTTTGGAATTTACTTTTCATTCGATTGTTGAAAATTCAATCAAATTTGAAAGTTTCCCTTTAAAGCTTTCCAATAACGGAAAGCTACGAAAAGGCTTTAACTTTCGGGTATAATTTTATACTTGTTTTAAAGCCAAATAAATGAACTGCTACGAAATTTGACATTTTCACCGAAAAGCTTCCATAAAAATTCACTTAGAATTTTTAATTAGCTTCATTTCATTTATTTGGATTTTTTATCGGATTACTAAAATTTAAATCAAAACTGAGATTTTCCTCCAAAAGCTTTTGAAAATCTGTGAAGCTCAATGTATGCTTTAAGTTTCGGATGTAGTTTTGTAAGCATTGGAACTTATTTTCCATTTAAATAAATTTACAATTAAAATTTTTGTAAAGAAAACTCCGTTCAATTCCTTAAAGCTTGCAGAAAGCTTTTAAATAAAATATCATTTTATGTATATATTTGGAACCTACTTTTCATTGGATTAATAAAATTAAAAACGATTTTTAAAATTTCCTCTTAAGCTTTAAAAAAACTTAAAAGTTCAAAGAAACCTTCATCTTTTGGATATAATTTTAAAATATAATATGTTGATATTATACGACATCAGTCAACATCTCGACGTATCTCAAACTTCCCTCAACCAGCGATCTTTTAGCAAGGGGCTCTGCGCTTATTATAATAAAAGGGCTCCGCGACTAAGAAAGTTTGAGAATCCCTGCTTTAAATCATCGATGGGCTGGAAATAGACTTGTCCTCATTATCCATGACAGCAAAAATGTCCTCCTAAAAATAAATCGGATTTATTAAACTTTACAGAAGAAATTGTTATCCCTTTCGTCCTTACCTAGACTCTACAATTCAATGAAAATTAAATACCAAGAATCTGATTGAAATTTTCCGATTTTCCTGAAAATGAACACTTCTTATTAAGGATTTACAAAAATAAATTCAAATAACAGCTGCTTCTAAAGTTCAATATTTTTCAATGTTTGGGTATAATCTGAGATCTTGATTTTAAGGTTAGACCCTTACATTTGAATATCATTTTACTCCTTGGTTTCTAGATTCTGAAAGTTAATTTCCAAATGCAAGAACAGTTATTTCTCCTGGGCCAGACTAGACCATGCGGAGAATATTCCTACTGGTTTTAACGACAATATGAATAATGTATTCTGTGCCTGACATTGTCTGACAAATTCTTTAACCAAAAAGACTCCTAGAAAATTTTCATTCAACTTTTAAGTAAAATCATTTGAAAATATTCCCTTTTTTGATGTAAAATTGTCACTAAAAAAGGAAACATTCACAATTTCGAAGTCATATAAAAAATAGAAGGAGTGGTTGGTTGAAGTTGATCCCTAAAAGGATGTCGTTTGCCATTAAAAAGTATAGAGGAAATATTTCGGAATTAATTTAAAAAACTTAATCCTTGGTCATGAAAAAAGGTCATGAAAAGGGGGGCATATTTAGTAGACTCACAAGAAATTTATTAATAACTAGTATAATCTAGAAAAAGTAGGGAAAGGTTCTGAAATTATTTTAAAAAGTCGGCAATAATTCTAGAAAATACTGCAAAGTCTAGTAAGATGTGAAAAGGTCGAGAAAGGCATGACGAATGTTCGAAAACGTCTAAATTCGGGAAAGTTATGGAAATTGGGAAGATATCTGGGGAAGGTTGGCATTTACTTGGCTATTCCGAAGTATATCTGATTTTATGACTTTATCTGTGCTTTTCTCGACTTTATCCGAACTTTTTCAGATTCATCCTGTCTTCTATATGAAATTTTGAAACTTTATTAAAAACGAGTAAGAAAAATTTCGAATTTCTCAATTTTGGAAAAATTTTAAGATTCCCCGAAATTATTTGATTTTCATAGATTTTTGGATTTTCGAAATTTCTGAATGTTTTATTGATTTCTTTATCTTCATTGAATTTTTACTATTTCAATGGAATCCTAAGCAAATTCAATTTTTAACATCTTTTGATTTTTATTAAATTCTCAGAATTTCAAAATTTTGAATTTTCATTTTCCACTACTAATTACGGCATTCGAAAAGATTTTCTAACTATCGGTCAATTTGCTATCAAAGAACCGAGCAAAACGATATTATAATGGAAAAAGTCGTAGAAGAAGTAGAGTAAAGTTTAGCAAACCTCAAAAAAATTCGGGAAAATTCCGACACAATGGTAGAATTTTGAATGGCTACAATTTCGAATGGTAGAAAACTTATAATTTAAAATTTTTTTTTGAATTTTTTTGAATTTTTTGAAATTTTGAATTCTTTTTTTTTTTATTTTTTTTCCAATTTTTTTCCCAACATTTTTTTATGTTTTTTTTTCAAAATATTCTTTTTAATTTTGATTATTTTTTGAAATTAACCAGATAAATATTTTTTGAGACCACAAATATTGTTTTTTATTATTTTTAATATTTTTGGAAGAAATTTGTAATCAATTTAGGAACAGTGTTCCTGAAGATAAATTGTTTAATCTAAACGAGGTTGGATTTAAAAATTTCTTCCGAAGAAATATGCTATTCTTATTGCTACCAAAATTAATTTGCTATCCAGAAAATATAGGTTCACTTAAAATGGGCAAGCTTTTCTTAAAAAATTTTTTAAATACCGGAAAATAATCAATTTTCCTAAAGAAAGCTTGTAATTTATTGAAATAATTTTTTCTCTCAAGACCCAGTAATTATTTTAATAGTTTAGCTGATCGATTATCCCGAAAAAATAGGTTCACCCAAATTTCATGAAATTATCGGATTTTAACAAAATTCAACAATTTCCATATTTCGAAAAACTTCTTGATTTAAGGTCTCAAGTAGAAATCTTTACATTCAGATTCTCAAAAATCTAAAAATTTCTAGAGATTTTGCCAAATAATTTGCTTCTAATGTGACGGATTTTTATTAAGTTTCCCATATCTTTTTTATAAATACTTCGTTAAAAAATTTAAAATTTACATCTCGAAATACATAAAATTAACTCTTCCATGGAGATTATTCTGAAATTTAAAAAAATTGCAGGATTTGTATTTTCTTTAGGTAGATTGATTAATTTAGATACTTTTCTGTGACATTCAAAATTCTCCTATTATAACAACTGCATTTATAGCTCCAACTTTCAGCTTAAAATATAGTGAAGCCCAAGACATAGAAATTCGTGATCTAGAAACCATATTTTTTTACCATATACCCAGTTGATAGTGAAAATCAAAATTTTCCTTAACTCAAAAAATTATTTTTAAAAATTCTACTTTTACTACCAAAAATCGTAGATATATTTGCGGTTGTTACCAAACAATTAAATGTCTTCAAAATATCGGTATATTGTGATGAAACAGTACCGCCATTTGGACCAACACTACCAAATCCACCAGAATTTCAGGTAGAAATCAAACTTTTGAACCATTAAATTTCAATAAAAAAATAATTTTCTTAAGGATCCAACCCAATTTCGAGAATTTCTGCTAGTCAAATTAATAAATGGCGAGAAGGCGACTTTTCAAACACCAACATTTTCCCGGAAGCGGGAACGGACATTAGAGATGTTAATCAAGGATTTGTACGAAGAATGCGTACATGACAATAAAATGGTTCGATCTAATTTATGTCTGATTTCTAATCTTTGATGACCTTCCCATATCCCTTCCCCCAAAACAGACAATGTTAAATCGACGAGCTTTCTCTGAAGTGTTGTATGATGCACCGAGGACATCCCGTCTAAAAGAGGACGCGCGACAGGTGGAATTCGTTCGGATTGGCCAGGCATTAAAATTGGAAGCAATTGTTCGGGGTGACGCACCGACAAGTTTGGCATCAGCCGGTCCAGGATCGATGTTTAAGCGACCGCCATGGGAACCGCAGTGTTTCTACGCTGCCTTCTATCAACGCGGCACCATTGTCGGTGATTCGTTCGGGCATGATTCAATATTTCTAGCGACCGATGAGGGAACGTTCTTAATAAAAGGTTTTTCTTCTCATAATTTTCCCAACAATTTTCCAAATATTGATAAAAAAAAACGTTTCTCAGAGGATCAATCCATGCAACAAGTATTTGATCGATCGATTTGTGTGAAACAAATTAACATAATCGAAGACCATGGACTGTTGATAATTCGAGGTGGTGGATCGGCACCGAATAAGGAAAGCCATCGCATCCACGTTTTTAAATTAAGCGAATTCAGGGAGGATCAATTGAGATTGAGATCACGAGTCGATATAAAGGATCGGCGAATCGAAAAAACGAAAGGGTGTCATATGTACACGATATCGAAAGGTGGGGATGGTTACCTACGGATGGCTGTTGCTGTTGGCCGAAAATTATTAACATTTCAATGGAAGTATACGGCCGCCTGGACATCTTGGTGTCCCAATAATGAGACTGAAACTGTAGATGGGTTTATTTTTTTAAGGGTACTGCTTTAGGGTGTATAACCTAGGATCAGATCTAATCCCTGCTTTTTAATTTTAGGAAATCATGTTACACGATAGCCCAACAATAATGACAATATTAGAAGGACCAGCCACAATAAACGCTAGCTTTTACATTTGCGTTGGCTTTAAGTAAGAATTGGGGTGGAACTGATAGGATATCGAATTTTAATCGGGCTCCTAATTTTTTCTAGGCATCACTACGAAATTGTGTGTGAGCATACCGGGCAGTCAACACGTTTCCATGAAATCGAATCATCGAAACGGAATCAAGCCCAACTTATAGCCGCTGTCGATCTATGTGATGGCCAAGAAACGGAGTTGTTACTTTGTTACAATCGTAAGTTTATTTAAGATTCAAGATTAGAGTCTGAGACATAACTACATAATTTTTCTTAAGATACTTGTCATTTCCAAAAATTAAACGACGAAAGTAAGACGACGGAATTCGACTTCCATTGGAACACTTCGCCGACATCAATTGTCTGTGCTTTTCCCTACATTATTGCTTTCACAGCAGATTCAATGGAAATCAGATTGCTTGTGAACGGTAATTTAGTTCATACCGTTACAATGGCTGATTTACAATTGATTACATCGAAGCGTGACATTTACTTCGCTACGACAGCGCCTGAATTTATACCGAAAGATTTCCGGATAAAACATACGGAAAACGATACAAACGTATCAACCCGAAACCAATTTAATAAACCCGAAAAATCTGGTGATTTATCGAATGAGAGAATCATAGAGATTCGGCATCGGGTTCCAGATAAAATCGACGGCGGTATAAAGATCACAACACCGCCACCAATTATCTCCCAGACACCACCCGATCATCCGAATAAATCATTCAATTATTCGGATAGTGAGGAGTTGAATCGATTATCGCCGTTAGACGGGATATATAAAAATGGAACAGTCGAACTGGCATCACCCCACATGACCCGAGCGCGATCCCTACAAAAATCTCGTGATCGTTCGCATGATTTAGATGATTCGAAACGATTGATATCGAAAAGTAATTCTTGCGGTAATTCATACACGACCACCATTTATGCCGGTGAATTTTCACCGGTAAAAATTACCGGTGAACCAAAAGTTCCACCCAATTCACCGAAAGTGAATCAACAACCGCCGGCATCGCCGCCAAAACGACTGTCAAAAGCACAGAATTTCTATAAGCCGGTTACTGATTTGACTGATTCACCGGAGAAAATTAAACCGTTGCGAATATTCCGGATACCGCTAGCTAATTTAACCGGTACCCATTCACACTATCATACGCATAGCAGCGTTGTGCCGAAGGTATCCAAAATTCAATCGATTAAAATTGAGGAAGATCATTCGGAGGCGGATGATGAGATTGTCGTGAAGGAGAATGGGATTGATGGGGAGGTGAAGACGAATGGATTGATTGATGGGAAAATTGATAATATTAATGATAAGTTAGATAATATTACTTGTAATTGTACAAATATGTCATTACTTTCGACTGTGTAAATTTTCTTTGATTTGGAAGATTTTTAGAAAAATGTTCATGGAAATTTAGGCGAATAAAATTTTCTTTTCTTAACCATTTCAGGACCGCCACAGTAACTTAAGATTATTATTAAGCGATTATTTGTATTGAAATTCTTTATGTCTTTAAGATATCTCAAAAGTCAGATGAAAGGTTGGTTTTTGGAAATAGTGACTAAAGAGATTTAAGGATTTTAATTCCTGTTCATTCGGCATAATATGCAGGTCATATGCCAACTATCACCTGACCCGTATACCATCGGTTAAAATAATCTGCAGATTTAATTAGATAATTTAAGATTTATTTAAAATTAAGTAAATTTCATGTCCGCCGTATTTGTAGTAAGTAGGTTGTTCCATTTTTTATGACATTTGATGTTTATAGAATTTATGAGAAACTTCCGCTTTCTTGCTGGGAAGTCGTTAAAAATGATCTTATATAATTTGATTTGAAATTTCTTGCCCCCAAAAATTTCTGAATTTATTCCCATACATAAATAGAAAATTTAAAATTTACAAATTAAAAATATTGAAATAAAAATAAAATGCCTTTAAATTTTCCAAATAAAAAATGCATACAATTAATACAAACAATTAAGTAAATTTGAGGTTTAATGAAAATTTATAATAAAAAACTGCACAAAAGTACATTTTTTAAATAGAGTTTTGCAAAAAAAATTATATTAAATGGAAATTTAAGCAAACAAATGGTTTTTAATAAAAAATTAAATAAAGGGGCAATCACCCGAAATGATATCTAACATCCTCCCTACTAAAATTAATATTGTGCAATTTTTCTTGACTTCAAGTATA
>JANTOP010040857.1:0-10653 GCA_027564815.1 Symmerus nobilis | reverse complement strand
ATTATAATGTCGGAACTGTTATATCGGATGACTAACTAATTATAACAATTAAGTAGTATATAAGAGGCCATTTGGGAAGAGTTTTATCTGGCTTAGCTCACACCCTAAACAGGAATAAGTTTCATCCCGAAACACTTCATAACAAAACCTAAGCCTTTCAAACTAGGAATATTTCATCCAAGTAATAATTCAGCCCGGATAACATGACAAATAACAATATTACAATTAGAATATTAATAAGAAATAAAAGACATTTTTGTTATTAAATTTCATTTTTCCTAACTCCAAATAAAGATAATCCATTTCCCTCATATGTTTGCCCTTTTCCAATTAATGAAAATCCAATTAATGTGACCAGTGAGGAAGAGTACTATAATTTTGATTAATGTATATTCAATTAAATTTAATTTAAATTACCTGAAATTATCTCTTATTCAACAAGACAAGACAACAAGTCGTTAATAACGACTTAAGGAAATTATTTATAATTAAATTTTGTCATATTCGAAATAAAAAGTATTGGTTCAACGGAATTATTACATCCTGAAAATAATTGCCGGGTTAATAACATTAGATTTTAGATTAGATTAGAACAGTAATCCATCAAAATTTATAATTTCCCATATTTTCCTGGTCTGATATTACCAACCAAACCAATCCAACCATATATTGGTTTCAACAATAATTCTTAGATTTCAATGCTTTTATATCAATAGAATAATTTACTTCGTGAGCAAATTTAATTTGTAGAGGAAGTTGAGGATTAGTGGGATACGGGTTTTATTTAATACAATGCTAAAAATTGATATTTTTATAATTGAATTTAAAAGATGGATGGCATAGTACGTGTCATAGCCTAATGTTTGACTTTCTCAGTTTGTTAAAATTCCTGATGGCTGAAGTATTTTGATCTATTTCTCTTAAGCTCATGTTTTTGGCATTCTTAAAAAAGTTGGGGAATAGTGGGACACCAATGTGATTGAGATCTAAGATTCATAAAAAATTGCGGTTTAAGTGCTTTAATGCTCATATGTCTTTAGAATACTTCAGATTATTGAAAATTTTATTCAAAATTGTCTAAAATTCTTAATTCTTAGAGATTTCCAAAATTCTTTAGATTTAAGAAATTTTTTAGGCAATGGCAACACTGTGCTGACTGTCACGTAGCTGTGCTTGCATGAAAAATGAGAAAGATGTATGAAATACACAATTCCCAAAAAATAGTGTCTCACAATATCCCAAACGTACCATTTTCAATATGTCCGTCCATATACGATATATGGAGTATATGAGCAAAATTCTTTTTGGGAGTTGACTTTTTAATGGTACACGGTAATTAAACACATACTTACCTCCGTTTATTCCTCGAAAAATGTCGTGAAAACAATGCAAATACGATCTGTAAATAAAACTTTCTGGAAACAAATTTTCAAGTGGCTAGCATAGTAATCCTCGCAATGCGTGTTGACTCGTCGAGTGCTAATTTCACCATGTCCACTATTCCCCAACTTTCCTATTGAATTCTTCCTCATTTTTACCTACAACATGATATAGGTATGGATACCTTCATCTAACTACTTGTAGCGCATATGATACAATTCACATTCTATTAGCTAATTTTGTTAACTATAAATGTAACATCAAAAATTGGTAGTTGAAAATAATATAACCAACAATTCCGATTTTAGTATATGCGAGTACCGTACGTACTACATGATACTCATGTATCCACTACTTACTACTATTTTTGCGGGATTCCAAACCGTCCAATGTGGAAATATATGTAACAGCTGTGAAATAGCTGTGTAACAGCTTTACTTTAACCTTTACTTCGTCTAACTTCTAAACCAGATTTATGAATTTAATTTATACATGTTCAACGAAATTGAGTGAATTTTAACATCAAATCATATTGATTATAAAATATATAGTTCAAGGTCGCTATATTTGCTTGTAGAAATTGTTAATGTAGGTCTCGTTTGTATGTGAAATGCTAATATGTTGGCGAATGAATGTGGTGAACTAGGGGTAGGTAAACCGCAATAGTGTGATTATCGAAAACTGTAGATAGTTGTTCAGTAAACTACCGATAACAATTGATAATACTATCTGTTGGTGTACGTGGTGCGATACAGACTGTCGTTTCGTACAATTTACAATATGGCCCATACAAATCGGATGTTTACTGTTTTTTATTTGCTGTCAACTAGGTTGAAAAATGTATATTGGAGAGAAACGCATTCAAAGTTTTAGTGATGGATTTGTAAGCATAAAAACGTAATTTATTAACTTATAAATAGTCAATTGAACCAAACAATAAACATGTCTTGAAATACGCATCTTTCAGAAAATTAAAAAAAATAAAATTAGAATTTTGCAGTATTGTGGTGGCCTTATACTTGTATTAATAGCACCATGTAGTATTGTATTAAGAGAGACTCCCGCTCTTCTGTCAGAACAAAATGTAGTATGTTCTTTGTTGCAAAATTTCTTTAGCAGCTAATGAGATGTCTAGCCTAGATTTGAAGTTAAAAATGTACTTTATATTCTCAAACTACTATTTTTAAGAACACACATCCATTGTATTACGAGAACACAACTGTATAATATCTATAAAATCAATTATAGGTTTATCTGAAATATCAATAGACTTTACATATCGTTTACCTTAATATAATTCACAATATTTATCTTAATAGTTTTATGGATTAATTATAAATTAGACAATTAGATAATAATAGAATATACATAGTTCGTTTTCATTAGAAATAAGTTAGCATGACATTCCAACGCAAACGTTCATAATATGCTAGTTGAGATATTAAAAATTTTCCAAGTTTAGCGTAATCATCAGTAATCCAAATATATGGTTACTCATATTATGCTGTCTGAATATTATTAATTTAATGAACATTCATATACATTTATCAAATTAAAACAGTGAACATCACATCAACCTTTAGTATATCTTTAAGTATAGTTTACTAGGTACAAGGATTGAGCCTCTAGTAACATTTCTCTCTAAGCAAAATTTAAATATGTTTAAAATCGTAACGATATGTTAATGATATAACATATAACATTATAATAAACATTTTATGTACTGTGAAATAACATAAAAATAATATTATTTTATATGTAATGGGGCGAGGATTTGAATAAACTATATAATCGTTATTTTCACCGGTCTAGGTTGGGGAGGGATTTATCCTTAGATTTAAACTTGGAATGACTTCATTCCAATCCACTAGGTTGGGTGAGCGGATTAAAGCGTATTTATTAATAGAATTATTCTATTATTGTCAAGTCAAAATATGAACGAAATTTTCATAAATATTTAACATCAGCTTTGTTGAATTTAAATTTCATAGGAAAATAAATTTCTGATTGGTTGTGGAACAGAGATGATTGCTTATACATGCTATAATACAAATATGCCAGAATACAAATTTTAATATGCCCGGGAAATTATCTTCATATTTTGACTTGACAACATCATTTAGCGTAACGAACAGCGTGAATTTATTTTATTAATTATTTTATTCATTGTATTATTTAGATCCATTCGGTGTTCATATATTTGAAGTAGAACGAGAATGTGCAATGATTGGAGGAATGTGTGTTAAAGAGGAGGACTGTGTTGAAGGAAATTTATCCAGTAAACGGGGATTGTGTCCGAGTAGCCAATATCTTGGTGCCGAATGTTGCTTTCGAGGTATATCATTATTGACAAATAATTTTTCTAAAATATTAATTTATAATATTTTATATAATCGCAATATTTACTTATAGTAATTGCACGTCCCGCATCGTGCAGACAGCATTTGGGAGAATGTATGGATAGGTGTGGAGAAAGTGTGCAGGTACCCCTAGCCACTGATTGTGCACCTCATCAAACATGTTGTGTTCTGACATAGAGGTTGGATTTGCCGAGCTAATTCAAATCACACAAAATCTAGATTGTATTTTACTTAAAATCTGTTATTCCTTTTTGAATGAACGTAAATTCTGTATATATTTTGTAAACTAACTAATTAAAATATTTATTTTAAATTGAAATATTTATTTTGGAATTAAAATAAATAATAATGTTTAATTTAAGCACTAATACCAAAAAATTGTAATCTAAGAAATAAAGTTAGGACAATAATGTAAATTTTACTTATTTACTTATATGATTTTCTTGTATTATAATTATATAATTAACAAATAAAAATATTATATAATAAGAGATAATAATTACAAATTTGTTTTTATTAATATCGGTTAATGGTTGGTATTATATGTATAACAGAAAAAAAAATTATTAAAGATTATTTTGGATTTTAATGAAAATGATCTTGGCAATAACTAAAAACCATCAATTAAGAACCATGAACTCAGTTATTGAAATAAAGGGCCAATCCGGAAAAACCTTCACAATCAATTTGATTTATACACAAATAATGTAGAAACAAAAATTATCTCTGAATATTTATCACTTGACTCATATATATTATTGAAACAATTATTTGAACCTTAAAAGAGAAGATTTATTACAGTAATAAAGTATTATTGATTGCTATTTTTATTTTAATTATTTTGGAGATTATTAATCCAGTTAAAATTTTTGTAGTCAAATTCGCCATACTTATGTTGTATGAATTAGTAGGGTAAGGTAGGGTTCGTGGTTAATGGGGTGGCGTAGAGTGGCTCACTAGCCCTTTCTCGCTTATAAGGCTAGGTTAGACAAAGCTGCCAGGTGATTTCTTCTTATTCGGCCAGCAGGTTTTTCAATGGTCATCGTGCCCAGTCAAGTGCCCAGACGCACTCCCAAAAATTTCCCAAAAAAACTTCGAAAAGTGTTTCGAAGTGTTGAAATAAAAGGCGATAAAAACGAATTTTCAACTGATTAAATTTGGTAAATATATGTTTCGTATTGGTTTGATGATTCTCTAGCTAATTGCAAAAGGAATTGGTGTGTGTCTGACAATTGTCGATTCAATGCGAGTGGTTCACCCGCAGAGTTTTGCAAGAAAATATATAAATATCAGCTCAAATTGCTTTAAATGTGTGATCAAGGCTTCTCAAAGGTGAATTCACAAAAATATAGAACTTACTTATTTATAGACTCTGGTATTATTATGGATTGGTAGTATAAATCATATTGAAACAATTTATAGATATCAGAGTGAATAAATAATTTTAGTTCTATATGTTCATGAATTCACCTGTGAGAAGCCTTTATCTAACATTTAATGCAATTTGAGCTGATATTTATTCATTTTCTGGGCTAATTTTCTAAAAACAATCATGTTTCAAAAATGGCTACACATATTTTTCTTGTAAATTGGAATTTTGAAATTCTGCAGTAATCGAAAGTTAGGGTATGAGATTCACTAAGGATTAGAACATTAAACTGATAAAAGATTCAATGTGTGTCAGATTTATAGGCAAACATAAAAACCCGAGCCACTCCACCCTACCTTACCCTAATTACCATTATTTCAAATTTATTAGATTTATTACATTTAAGATACATCCATTTAAAGCATTCCTGAAGTGGAATTCTATTCGGCATAATCGAACACCGATGCCATCGACATTCGCATATTTATCTAAACGCAACTATTGGAGACATTCTATAACAAGGCGAACGCTAGTCATTTTTAGTAAGAGAATTTCATGATGAAACGAAATGTCATCATACAGCATATTCTTTTCTCTACTAAAAAACCATGCGTTCACCAACGTTATATGGAACATACCTTTCCTTTACCCAAATCCTTCGTTATACTTTAAACGTGTCTATCGGTTGATATGCAAATGCTCTGAAATCATTCTGGTAGGGGAAGAGGGGGGGGGCAGACGGGGTAAGGGGCAAGACGGGGTCCTCTAGTAATTTCTAAACCAAAAGCATCACGCGATCGTCAGTACTTTTATCAAAAGTGACGTCCTGGTCCCATTCAGTCTTCTGAATAACTTCGATGTGGGAGGTCACGTCGCTGCCTGAGCACAAACAATCCGTTTTAAGACATAAAAAAAGCAATTATTGCTTCGTGCTATGGCATTTAGAAAGCAGTATTACGTAGATATTTAGGTCAAAATTCATCTTTATTGTTTTTGCAAACGGATTTTTTTGTATTTCGATTTTTATGTGTGAGTGTCCGGTGGGGCAAGATGGGGTTATACGAATTATTTATAATTTCTGTTTTTTTATAAGATGCGGAAATTGGGCTCATTGCAGCTGCGCAGGAGTTGAAAATGAGGATTATGAGGCAGTACATATCTACCAATTATGCAATACAAATTAATAACTTTTAAAACTTTTATTATGTTTTCCTACATTCGTATGTATTTCTTGAATATTATTGAAGATTATGGAATGAACATCTTTGTGAAAGCGTGTGTTCAGTTTACTACCTACCTACCTACCTTAGTTTATCATTATCTTGGAATTCAAGTTCATGTTTCTCAAATTCTAAACCGCATCTTGCCCCATCTATGGGGAAAGATGGAGTGAAATGCCATTCTCAAGATTTATGTTTTTTATTTTAACATTATGTAAGATATGTTCATACTGCGTGAATATTTTATTAGAAGATACCTAAAAGGTTCAAATGATAAAAAAATTAATTTAAAATATTCAAAACACTGAGGTTTATTTGCAATACAACCTTAGGTTCTCCGTCTTGCCCCACCTTCCCCTAATAGTCGACTTTTTTGATTGAATCATCATTACGAGTCTTTCGAGGTTTCAGCTTTCGTTCATCGTGTTCAAATGATTTGACCTACGCTTATGTCAATAGAAATCTGTTGCTCAAGAAAAAACACTTATCGCCGTGAATTTCTTTCTTCGATTCGAAAGTTCATGGTTCCGACAGAGAGCCCTACCCATTTAGGTGAGAGGATTAAAAGCTGGGTTAAAAATCATCACATTAAATTTGTGTATCAATAAAAAGTTGATGAATAGAAGTGATTATGGTATAAATACTGAAATTACTCGAATATTTTCTTCCCAATATTCCTAAAATCACAATCAAAAATAAAATTGTCCTACCTCAAGCCTAAACGAAGTGTAATCAAATCAAGTGCAAGTTCAATCCGAATTAAAAGTTGCTAATTAGTCTCCATTGTAGGAGACGAGCAATTCTCATGGATTTTGCTACAGCAAGATGAGAAGTATAGTATGGTCAGAATGTTATATTACATGATAAACGCATACTTTGTGAGTGTGATTGTGTAGAGTTTTCGAGTTCACCGCCGAACTTTGTTTACTACTGTCAAATTTCTCCTACAGAAATACTTATGACTAGTATAGTCGCTTTTAAAATAAACAAGGAATAGTACTAAATAATAATATTATCAGTTCATATTCAGTCGCTTAATATTTTCCTTTATGGAAATTTTAATCTTTAAATTCAAATAATATACCAATTTAGATCACATGGAACTCTTATTATGAAGCTTAATTTATCAACCAATTATAATTGTTTATAATTTGTTTCGAAAATATAATACGGCATGGATGTTAGTCATATTAGTACATACTATGTGCATTATAAAATATGCTCCATATTTGAAGTTATTAGAATGAAAGTATATTATAATCTCTGATTAAATAATTTAACATTAGAATTTTCTAATGACATGTAAATTGTATCCATTTAATTCAGTTAATACTTGTACTTAAGATTCAATGTATAAAGAATAAAAGTTCCAGAACCTTGATGAAAAAATGATACAAAATGTAGTTAGGGTAAAAGGAAAAAGATATTCTAATTTTCTCCATAAATACCGTTTTCTATCAACTTCCAATATAATTTTAAACCCAATCCTAAATATTTGAGACTGAAAACAATAAAAATTTAGATTCAACGTTAGTTTCATATTTCATTTTATCGAGATTCGAGTACATAACATTTCATTATTACAACATTTATTATGTATTAATTGTATATAAGCCTTACGTGTTAATTTCCTCCATTATTGTTAATTGTATTGATTCAATTATTGAATTTCACAATATTAAATTGAATCACAATTTAATTAAAAAATTGTTATAAACAAAATTGAACTTGACATTGAAATTCACTTGTTATGATTTTGCGCTATCATTTTTACGAATAATTAAAATTAATGAATTATGAAAAACCATCACGCCTATAACGTTACCATAATGTGATCGTGGTAGTTATATACAAGGAAATTAATTTTTTTTTTAAGAACTTTTCATTTGCATGAGGAATGAATACATTTACTTTTATCAGGTCATATGACATTGATAATACGGTACAAGGGAATTACCGACTAAATATACGAATATGGTCAATGTTCATATAGAAATTTTTATAGATGCAGAGAAGTCTTACTATTTAAAAAAAAAATTGTTATCGTGGTATTGTTATCATGAGAATTTAAAAGACGTGATCTTTGCCGAGAATAATAGTTACTTACATAACACTTTGTAAAATTTATATATGTATAGTAGCTGTTCATTCGATAGAAATATGTTTAGCTATATAATTACTAAATTCCTTACATAATTGGTTTTTTATATTTTGTCATTTCTTATCGATAATTCTTTTAAATACTCGTCACTGATATTTAATGTTTCCAAATAAAATTGAGATTTCTTTAAAAATATTGGTAAGTCATTCATATTATTCGGAATCGTTAGTGACATTACACATATATTCAAATTATATCCATCACCTTTAGGCTATTTTGGCAAATATGAATGAGTTCATATTTATTTAAATAAATCTTTTTGTTTTATAACAAATTTTAATTTATCTCAGAGTACATAGTACGAGACAGGAAATTAAATATTTGATGTAAATAGTACAATAAAGAATAAACCTTTGGATCATGTATGCACATTTATCTACCTCCTATCCTTTTGGTCGGGAAATCTACAGTTCATCTGGAGGTATTAGATATTAAGCTTCAAGATTGAAGAAAAAACATAAAGGTAAAATTTCAGGAAATTTAAAGTATTTCATCAGGTTAGTAACCTCACCTTATAAAGTCAGAAATGGTAGAGACGGAGAAAGACAAAATGAGCGGAGAATTAATAGAATTAATGGTCAGAGCAAGTCAGAAATATTCACAAAACGTAAGGAATTGGCAGACAAGTTGGAGATTAATACGTCGAAAATGGTTGGTAGTGAGAAGGATATTTGGCACGAAGGAAAATCTTCTCAATTCATATACAACTGTACGATGCCAAACTTACACCCTCTGGCCCCCACCCCTTTTGATTTTGATAAAAGTTACAGAATATTTTTTCAACTCAAACAAATTCTTTTGATCGAAATGGAAATGGTCCGAATCAAAATCACCATTCTTTGTAAACTTTAGCATGAAATAAATAAATGAAGACAGAAATTTCATGACATTCAACAAATTCTGAAAAAAAAAACAGTTTGAAAAGTGTGGCATAGTAATATTCTGTAAGGTCGTTCCTCCAATCCGATTCGATTAAATTTTGAAATTATCTGCAGTATTAGAATAGGTTTCAAAATGAGAAAAAAACTTTATCCTAGTCAAAAACTATATTCGACATAGTAAGTCAGTCATCAAAGCGACATTGTGTGTCCTGAAAGTTATAGTGGAAAGGTAACACATGTTTTTAAAAAGTCAGACCTTCCACCTTCATCAGTGTTTCAATTTCTTACAATGTTTCTCATTTTCCTGTTGGTGTAGTCGTTGTATTTTAAAATCGAGAAATCTCTTCGGAAGGTCTAAAAACATTACAGATGTTGTTGCCAATGTTGTTGCGATAAGATGAATACAAACATTTTAATATAGGATAAATAATTCCTAAAATAACCCTAATGTCAGAGGTGAATGTGTGGAAATTTTTTTTTATATATTCAAATATGTGTAGTAAGCTGTATACGGCTTCAGGGAGTGCTACATTACTTAAGCGAAGTTAACATTATTCAAGTTTTGCTTTTATTTATTTATTTATTTATCAACAGACTTTTTTCAACCCCACTGATATAATTAGTTACAATTGTTACATATCATAATTTAGATCATTATCACCCACAGACATTATCACCCACCCAAAATATAAAACACAATAATAAATGAACATACATTTAAAAAAGTTAAAAAATTATAAAATGAATACATAATTATACAATTTAATGTAATTCGTCTAGAAAATATCATTTTAATTCGTCAAAAAGAAAATTATACACATCAGTGTAATTCGTCAAAAAGAAAATAAAATAAAAATAAAATAGGACGTATATACGTAGCAATACACCTGAGAACAAAGCCTGTCAAATCAATGCAATACACATTGCATGAAGATAAAATACTCAATGAGACTAACCGAAAATTTAATCCTTCGCTCAAACTAAGCTTATCATAATGTGGTTAAATATCAGGAGCTATCACTTTCATGTTTTGCCTAAAACTTTGGCGAGACATGCTAAATTCAAAGGCAGGGTCAAATAAGTTGAAAGACCCAGATATTCTGTTTATGGGCTCGAAGCGTTCATAATTTATTCGGTGCTTAACACATTTAAGCAACTCGTTCAAACGAAGTCGTCGGGACGGTACCTTTATGTTAATCTGTGAAAATATTGCTGGGCAATCAATTTTATTCGAAAGCAAATCAAATATAAACATTGCTTCAGCATATAGACGACGCACCTT
>JANTOP010040846.1:0-10654 GCA_027564815.1 Symmerus nobilis | reverse complement strand
ATTTTTCGTATGGCGGCTTATTTAAAATTCGAACGCAGTGATGGGCATGTTTTGGATGGGGCTTCCTAAGCTATCTTAACCAGTAGAACAGTACATAAATATTCGATAAAATATATTTCGCATTAATAAACACTGGATAAAGGATTACGTTACATGGTCTCTCTCTCTCTCTCTTCTAAGCCCTTACGGTAAATCACGAGTTACATAATCGGGTGCTTAGTAATTTACTGATGGACCCCTATGTGGTTTAATTTGTTCCAAAAGCTCATATTTTCAAATTTTCAAATTAATTCCATGAATAGTTAGCATTGTTGTAAATCCTAGGCGAAATATAAATATGGGACGGAAATGGGTTCATTGTTAAAAAAATTAAGAACTAAATTTCGTAAATAGGGCAACATTGGCTGAGTCTCAGACTCAGTTCTCCAATTATACAGCGGCAGCGCCGGCCTTTGGGGGGTGCGAGGTCGGGCACCGCCCGAGGGCGCCAGGCTAGTTGGGGCGCTGAAGGCACGCCCGAGCCGAATTTTTGTTTAGTAATAGTCAATATTTCAATTCAATAGGGGCGCCCTGAAGTACAATGCCCGAGGGCGTCAAGAAGGCTACGACCGGCACTGACAGCGGCATGGTGACAATAAAATGTACGGTGTTCACACCGGTGTTCAATGCTGACTGTCACGAGGATGAGTTTACATTAAAATTGAAAAAATACGTGTCCCACAACTGAACATGGAGTGTTCATGCAAAATTCCTTTTGTGAGTGGGCATGTTAATGGCACATGATAATTATAAACATATTTACCTCCATTTATTTCTCGAAAAATGCTGTCAAAACAATGCAAATACAAACAGCAAATAAAACTTTTTGGATACAAATTTTCAAGACGCTAGCGCAGTGATGCTCGCAATGCGTGCTAATGAAAACTGAGATTATATGGATACAAAGCTATGATAGCCATTTGAGTATGTAAACTATACTCATATGGCCGCAATTCCACTGTCCCACAACTCCCCATGTCCCACTTCTCCCTAATCTCCCTTATTTAAATGAAGCAGCGAATTATATCTATCCTTTTCTAACACATTACTTCCCATATATGAGTTTTTGAGCGGCTGTGTCTACTAATCCAGTTCTTATAAATAGGGGTTTTTTTGGTTAACTGTACAGTTCCAGTTATTTTTTTTCTTCGTTAAGATTAAACGTCAAACCAGATGTTTAGGTTATTAAGATTTGGAAATATGATTATATGGTTTATGTGATACAGTAAAGTAAGTTTATTAAATTTACTATATGCAACGTGTTAATTATACGTAAAGTGTATCAAATTAGTGATTTATCACTTACTTGCTCTGTATAACAAATTCTACAAAAATTTATGTATTTTTCTTTCGATTGTAACAGTCAAAAACCGCTGTAAATTACTAGACCTTCTATCTGACTCGGGCTTTACATTAAAATCTGTCTACGAAGCAAAGTTGCCATATCAAAAAACTTAACGAAAAGTCATCTATTGTGAATAACTTAATCTTATTCCAGTCATTTATTCAGTTAATTTGTAATTGTATTCACATGTATTTTGGTTCAATAACTATACAGAGCATTGAAAAAAAAAACCTCCCAAAAATGAATCCGCTATACTAATTGACAGAAATTATAAGTGCGCCCTCTACGATGACCTGCGGGCTATCCCGAACTTTCCACATGTTCACACCTTAACATAGGTTAAAGTCTGTTAACCTAATAAATCTTTTGCTAGTTAAACAATTAACATGCAATGGGTCATTGAATCTCAGATTTTCCTTATTAATCGGCATCTAATTTACAGCCAGGAACTTGACTCGTCTTAAAATACATTTTTTGTTTTGCTTTTGAATGGTTGCACAGCGAGAGATACCATTAACCAATACCATTTTAAAACCAATGTTATAAATATAAGGAATACACACTTTTTTAAGGTTTATTTTTAATCTTTTATAACCACTTATTTACTATAATTACATTAACCATATAATAATGTTATATATTCTCCATATATATAAATGAATGTTATTTGTTGCTGTCGACGATGAGGCACCGGTTACGGTCTGGCTGGTCTCTTTATATTAAAGTTAAGTGATTTTTTCAAACAAAAAAAATATTTCAAGCTTAAATTTAGTTGATATTTGAACATTGAACGCGTATGATTGAAAAGTAGTCAAAATTGTTAATATTTAACTTAAAGAGTATGCCACTCAAAAAACAAGAATAATTAAAAAATAATTTCAAAAATAAATTTAATTTGCAATCAAAAATTATTTCGGAATAACCACAATTATGTTGAAAACAATTATTGTTTTACATTATATATAATATTAATTATTTTTTGCAATTAATTTTTTTTATTTACGATAAATAGTACCTACATAAATTTGTCCCAATTTCATCAATTTACTTAACGAAAGTGTTACAAGAACTGAATCTACATTTTTTGTAGTGATTGATGCAATAATGACTATGCAAATTATATTTTTATTGAATATAGGCAATTTATTAATTTTTTTTTTTAATACAACAATAATAATGAGATTGTGCGGCTCCAATAATTTGGTCATGATAAGTAAATAACGTTGATGGTATTTCTTGCATTAAAGTTTAAAATGATTAACAAACCAGTTTCATGAATAAGCCCAGGCTGCAGAATATGGGATTACCTTACGCATAATAATCAAGTTTTTCTGATTTATAGCGAATTCTAACTAAAAAAAGCAGTCTAAAAATGTATGATTCACCATATCGTGAACACGATTTAATTGCGAGACGAATATTTAAATAACAATTTCGATTAAAAATTATATTCTTACTCTTAAAATGTAAATAAAAAATATATATGCAGATAAAACTAATATATAAAGAAATGTATTTTTAGAAAAATTAATTCAATATATCTCGACATTTAATATAATTATACTTGTTACTTGAAAATAATATAATATACAAATTGTAATGTCCGCCATGGAATTATCTGCTCGCGTAACGGAAAACTTAAGCGTAATCTGGATCTGGAGCAATCCACGTACAAATCTGTCAATATGTGCTTGAAATATCGTCAGCCATATACTTTATCTGACTTTATCAAATAAATATTTATCTAGAAATAACCTACTCGAAATAGTAATTTATTAGTAAAGTTATCAAAACGCGAATTATCTCTACTAATCTATACTAATATATGGTATATAATGAGAATATAATATAACTATTATTATATAAAGAAAAAAATTGTTTGCGGTGAACACAATGACTTTCCTTTTCTATGAGCGGAAAGTTAAAAGACAAGAATGTAGGAAAAACGTGATATGCTTTTTAATTGAATAAAAAAAAGATTTTTATCCCGTCATAAATGACGTCTGAAAATAACATCGCTATTTCGATAAGCTCAATAAATGCGCGCAAAGCGGGAACTACAATCGAATACAAAAAGTTTTATTTTATATTATATAAAGGGGACATCCCGTAATAAATATACGCTAATTTGATAAAACTTCCATTATAATTTTATAATGTGTATACTACGTAATTGATACCAAGTAGATTTCTTTTATCAATATGCCTGATTGCACTTATAAATAAAATAGGTTACAAATTAGTTTTTATGAAAAATGTAAAAATTCTGTTTATTGGCATTTTGCCATTATTCCAAAATGTTAAATGTAAATAGAATAAAAAAAATATTTTTGTGAATTAAGTAGCCAACAATAATTCTACTACTACTTATTCGTTAACAATAATGTGATTAGAGAGCTTCATATTCATGCAACTTTCTAATGTTGAATATTAATTTTATTTTATGGTACGTAGTTAATCGAATCACATGTATAGAATTAACTGTTAATAAACGAAGAAAATAATAGAATACTCATAATAAATTCTTGTTCCTAAAGTAGGTACACTTAAATATTTCTTGGCAGTTTTGCTCTATCTATACCTACTTCTATATACTATGTACCGAATTTTAAGAATCGATAATTTAGAAATAAATAGGAGTGCAGTCAGAAAATTTTATATGAACTGAGATAACTTTATAAAATATTTCAATAATCCAATGATTAAATATTAAATTCGAAAATTTCGTAAAAATAGGGAATTTTATGAATATGTGACCTTTAAAGTTAAAAGGGGGTTAATGTGCGAAAACAAGTTTCCGAGTAAACAGCTGTTAAAGACAACAAATCAGTTTCGTGCGCTTGCGCGTTTCAATGTCAACTGATAGGAAGAGGAAGGGGGATGAAAGTCGAACCTTACCATCAAAGAAGAAGAAGAAGAATACCTAATAATTTAAATGAATTTTGTCTATTTAAACTATTTTTGTAACCATTAAGGGGGTAGTTGAACTGTCCATTTTACATACAAAATCGAGGTACCTTTTTCTCTAAAACTACTAAACCGATTTGCTTAAAATTTTGCAGGCTCTATCTTGGCTATAAAAAAAGAAGGTTCTCTGGAGGATTTAAAAAAAAAAATACGGATTTGACAGCAAGTTGAAAATCAAATGAAAAAGTAATTTGAACATGCTGTAAAATCCGTAATTTTTTTAAAAAAAAAAAAATCCTCCAGACAACCTTCTTATTTTATAGCCAAGATAGAGTCTGCAAAATTTGAAGAAAATCCGTTCAGTAGTTTTAGAGAAAAAGGTACCTCGATTTTCTATGTAAAATGGACAATTCAACTCCCTCCTTAAAGCAATCTTGTCGTTGAAATTTGGATATGTTGATTTTTTATGTTTTCCAGCTTTGCTTCTCTGTTTTCAAAACCATTTTCAAGTTAGGAATGTATGCGTACTTTACTATGAAAGAACGTATCTTTCTCTATCGGAATCACTCAAAAAGGGTCTTTCAACTTTCCAGGTCACATATTTTGAAAACTAAATATTTCAAAACTAATTAAAAAATAATTGATTAAAATTCGGATACTTCGTAAGAAGTGGTGAATTCAAGCAAAATCTGAAACGCGCTTCTATCCATTAATTGCAGAGAGATTCTCAAGTGTATTCATCACATATCAACAGATCGAGATACAGATTAAGAACAGCAATATAAATTAAAGGGATATAAATAGAAGGGCAGTGGCCTTAGGGGCTTTTTGTGAGGTCAGTTATCTAGTTCGGGTACCTCTAGATCTAGAGAAACCGAATAACTGCCCTTTATAGGCCGCTATTAAAAAAGCGATCCCCCGTGTACTAAAAGAAGTAATCTTAAGCATATGCCTTTAAAATGAGAAGCCGGGTATTCAAAGTAGGACCCTACGATATTAATGGAAAACTAATTTAATAAATATTATAATTCCCGATTATTTATATCCCATCAGTCTATGTAATAATTTAATTGATATTTGATATCAAGAATTGATAACCGACAATTTCGAATTTCAAGAGATCTTTCTACCTTTACAAAACTCCTAAATTTATGTAAAAAAATTCCTTAAGATTTCTGAACACATTATTTTCCAATTGCAATGAAAATGAATAATTCTAATTTTCATAAAATTTCCTGATTTTCTAAATAACACTCGCATTTTTCGAGAGGATTTTGTTTAGATTTTCGAATTTCATTAATAGTTATTTCCAAGAAATTTTTCAATTTTTATAAAATTTTCTAATTTTCATGCAATAATAGTTAGAAAATAATGAAATTTTAAGTCAATGGCTGACCGAAAATTTTTCACGAGGGTAAATTCAGCAGAAAGGATGTCTACCGATAATTTATTATCCAGGTATGAATCAGGGGTTCACCATGATAATTTTTTTCTTGAGTTCCTTCTTTTAGTTTACTTCATATGGAGGTTCATTTCTAATTTTGAAAACCAATGACTTTAAATAGGCGAAACTAATGATTATTTATATTGAAATAAAGTAAAACACTTTCTACTACTGTGGAAAAATATAATGGTTATTTTTTCCAATTAAGGTTAAGAAAATTTCCCTTTTCAAAGTAGGGTACATTAATACCACTTTCTATTTCTATCCTAAATTATGTGCATTTTCTTAATTAATTTGACTGAATTAATTTGAATTTTGTATTGTATTATTTAAAAACTAAGTAACCGGAATTTAAACTCGAGTGATCATTGTTTAATGATATTTGATTCCACTAGCTCATTTTATACATTAGTAGGAGATAAAAAACTCTTATAGCACAACGATATTATTTTAACGGTGAAAAAAAGTTTAAAAAAATGTCCACATATTCAAATTTACTAAGAGGAAAAACCATCTGGTGAAATCCTTAATAACAAATATCATGAAAAATACCCGGAAATGACCCAAGAAGAAAAAACCACCTGAAAAATCAGTCTGATGAAAAATTCCTCATGACGCATGTTCGCGAATTAAATTTACCTATTATTTAAGGAAATAGTGGTATACCGAAGGCGCTATCAATGAAACTAAATATGTGCATGGGAAAAGAATAAGTTTTTATTTTAGAGGACTTAGTGCCGGAACTATTTGTTGCGTCATCAATATAAGACACCTTATATACTTAAGTTTAAGGAAGCAGATTTAAGTGAAAAAAATTTATATAAATATCATGATAATGCTAAATTATTAAGTATTGGTAAACCCGAAAAAAGAACGATTTTTAGCCATATTTTTATCCATTATTTAAGAATATAATAAAATAAATAAATCCGTCAACTTTTCTTAAAATTTCTAAGAACTATAATTTTTTATTTGACCAATTTGCAATATTTGCACGTTCAGTCTTGTTTATCAAAACATCGACATAATGTAAATATGGGTTATTTTCGTCGACGTCACAATTGTTAGAAAAAAACAATGTTTCAGGTAAACTTATAGGACATGCAGCTCGAAATGTAAATGTTTCAATTTTTATAGTAGGGGGAGCCCAAGCGGGGAATTTGGAATTTACACGATCGCGTCAGATTAACATATGGGAGATACCTTACACCCTGTTGAGTACCTCCACCATATCTAAACGCTCTATATAGGGCCCCGCGTGTAGGGTAGCCGATCAGATTAGTAAAAAAAATCGATAGTTGGATATACCCGAACGCGTCAGATTAGGGTATGGTGGGTTAATTATGTGCTGAAAAGTGTACATTTCAATAATCTGACGTAATCTGACGATTTGAGCGTGAAGTGACAGGTCGAAATGAAAAATTCGGGAGCTTCGTTCGGGTACAAACATAAAATCATATTTCCAAAACTACTCTTTACTCTAATTTATATTTGAAAAATTAAAAATTTGTTAATCAAGTTATGTGGAAAGTCAGTGTTAGAAGCAAAACCATTTCCCAACGTTTACGAAATTTTCTTATTAGAAATGGCATATCTCCAAAGTTTTCGAATTTGATGAGAGTTTTGAATTTTTCATAAATTAAATTTGGATAGTTAAATTATTAAATTAAGTTGTTAAATAATTTTTTTGAAATTCTCAGATTTTTATAAATTTTCGGATTCTTGCGAAATTTTCGAATCTTTTTTAATCTTCCAAGCGCATGCGATTTTCGTAATTAATCAACTTTTCTAATGGCTCGAGTTTTTCATGAAATTTTCCGATTTTCATTTTATACTTCAATCCTTGCAAAATGCCCAATAGTAAGTATAATTTCCAGGTTTTTCCAAATTTTCGCATCTTAGTAATTTACTTTTTTTAATTCACTTTTTATGGAGTTTTTGGTCCCCTGTAAATTTTCCGATTAAGACTTTCAGTTATTTTTGAGACTTTTAGATTTTCGTTTAGGGAATAATTTGACTTAGAAAACGTAGCAAAGAAGGATGTCCAAACGAAAAACAAATGTGAGAAATAAACTAGAAACTTGTCAAACCTTTTTCAAGGCTTAAAATATGTTATTTTGAAATTAAAATACAAAACGTGTTTTTTTTAATGCAAGGAACTTGAGCTATTTCATTAAGTTTAAACTTGGTCCTCATCTCGAGATCCGATTTCTCATAAATCTATTTCTATGTATTTTAGGCCGTTGATTCCAAAAATGACAGCCATTTTTTTTTATTCTTAAGAATCGTTTTCGAAATATCCTCAAAAACACGTTTTCTGAGACTTTTTCAGTTATTTGCAGATATCTCTATCAATTTTTATAATTTATATCATTTGCATTAATTTACCATATATTGTTCGAAAAGTAATTTTGTCCTCTTTAGATGTATTTTTGAAATCAAAAATATGTGAATATTTAGGAATTACTTTTTTTCATTCATTTTTGAATAACTTTTATATTTTTGATTGATAGAGATGAGCAAATATCCGAAAAAAGTCCTAGAATACGTGTTTTTTGAGGATATCTTGAAAATGATTCTTAAAAAAAAGGGTTGGCCGTTTGGAATCAACGCCCCAAAATACATAGAAAAAAATATATGGGAAACTAACTCTTTTTTGGTGGAAACTAGTGTTTTCTATCTTTTGTCAAATCTACCAATTTGCCCCCAGAATATTACATATTTTTCTCATGGCAAGAAAGATATTAGATATTTTTGATATTTTTTCTACAATATTCTTTCGCTACAAACAAATAAATTAACATTACAGCACGATTTATTTGCTTTGCGAAAATTCAAAGAGGCAAAAAAAATACAAGGACAGAATTTATATAAGTTTCTTTTAATTATAACTTTTAGTTACAAAGTAAAACCGATAGTGATTCGTTTCTTTGGGCCAATTGGACAATAATTCGGACATTTGCCTTAATTTATATATTTTGTATTATGTACTATTATACTAAATATATGTAAAGATAAATATCAACATTTATTTTAATTTCTGAAAAGATTTTTGGTCGCAAATTATTTATTAATATTTTTAGCACTGAACATAAAAATTTTTTTATCATTCTAAATAATAATTTATATACATAAATCAATAATTAATTCATAGAAATAATTATGGCAAAAAATTGTTAAGTCTAAGTTGATTTTTTTTTTGTTCATATTATAGTTGCCCAAAATATACTTTAAATATTCGTCCATATAAAATTGATATACAATCATAAATTACCTGAATATCCTGCGTAAATTTGCAAAGGTTTTGAGGAATAACAAGAAAACAGTTTGAACACTTAAAAATAATAAAATTGTAATTATCACATACAACCCAAAATAGAAAATATATTTTTAAATGTTATTTATAAAAACAGTTGGAAAGGAAATACAGTTTAAAATAAAAGAATTTTGAAAAGTTGTAAATTCCTTGTGTGCGAAAAAATGGTTGTTACCCAAAATTCATTACCATTACCTCCTACAAGAACACGATTTAATTATTCAAGAAATCAGGTAAATATTTACATGCTTTTTATTCACTTCAAATTTGCAATTATTTTAATTTTTTCCAAAAATTTTTATTTTTACTTTTTTTATTTTTGTGTTGTTGTCAGAATTTGAATTAAAATTCGATCTACATATTAATTTTTTTTTAATTTGAATTTTTTGTGTATTAATTTATTTCATTAACTAATTTTTGTTTATAATTTTATTAACTTCTTTGATGTGTAAAATAACTTTCATAGATTTGTTTTATCCTACACTTGGTTGGTCATTTCAGGCTATTGGATTTTGTATAGGTATAGTATATAGATAATGACAAATTAATTATTTTCCATATTGATTTTGTCCTATGTATTTATTAGACTTAAGGGGGGACATCACTTTTTCGATTTTGGTAAACCGATTTTTTTTCTTCTGCGTATTAAATGTCAATTAAGGTATCCAGAATAGGGGGTTAAAAGAATTTTTAAAAATTCCGCTTTTTAGAGCCAAGGCAACAGTGCACAACAATAAATGATAACAAAACCGATATTCTAAATAATTTAAACTCGTTTTTCTCGAAACCATGTCTTCAAATGCGGTGGACACGGTTCCTCTGCCTGTAATTGATGAATCGCTATGAAATTTTTTCCTGGCATTTCTAGATATATTCTCTTATCCTTGATGGGAATTTTAATTTCAAAAAATTTGTATTCACTTTAAATCAATAATGTCAAAAAATAGATAAATAGATAGATAGATAGATATTTTTTTTTAATTTCCTTCCGTCAAGTACGAGAAATTATTACTACCGAAACACAATGTTCTATATTATATTGGCTTATAATATTTTACGTATGATATATTATGGGACTAGTTTACGAAGAATTGTGACAACCGATGACGTCCGTGAATAGCTTTCTCTCAATATTTGAGACATCAAAGGTTCACCGTTCGCCGCCACCCGGGACCGAAATGTTATTAAACATTTATTGTGTTTTTTATTGATAACATTTCATCCGTCATTGATAAAAATGTAGGAAAATCACAAAGTTCCGGTTGGACTGGCACCAACATCACACAATTGCCGGTTGTATATGCTAGAAAATTGAGACAGAGCTATTCACGGACGTCATCGGTTATCACAATTCTTCGTAAACTAGTCCCATAATATATCTGTGGCTCCAAGCATTAACCGCTTAAGTCGACTTAAGATGAAGTTGAGTTATGAACACCATCGTGTTCTCCATGTACGATTACGTATACCCACAAAAATTCTCAACCAAATTCTTTAATTTTACCAAAATATAGCTATTTGAAGATATGCATAACCGCGTAAGTTCATGTATCGGAATAAATTTATAAAACTTTAAATCGCTCTCCTGAAAAATTGCAAAAAA
>JANTOP010040835.1:0-10654 GCA_027564815.1 Symmerus nobilis | reverse complement strand
ATTTGGGCTAATTAATTAATTAATTTCAGTATTTCATTGTATTAATTTTTTTCCCAGTGTATGATTACTTAAAAAATATTCAAATCATATTTTTCTATCTTAGAATTTAATTTCCTATAGCTCTCTAATATCTCATACCCTTGTAAAAAATGTTCCAACCGACTTATTGAGGTATATTTCGAAATCCTTCTAAAATTTGAAAATCTGCAGCGCAACGGAAATTTATTTTTTTCAGTGTACGATCTTAATTAAAATTTTCAGAGTTTTATTTTCCTGCCTTAAAATTAAATTGTCGACAACTTTCTACTCTTGACTTATTTCTGAAAAAATTCTCGCAGCCGAGATAATAAAGCTTTTTTCCATTTTTTAGGTAATTCTCGAAACTTCAAGCGAGATGCGGAGCCCGGAAACGAAATATAAAAAAAAAAAATCCCCAAAATTTTAGTTTTTTCATTTCGCAACTTTTGCACCCTGTCGGTAAAGCGATATCTGAGATATTAAAATTTTTCATACAAACATTATTTCAATCGACCCATCCTTGTGTACATGGCTATGTTGTCAACATACATTCGATTTCAGTTAAAAAGTAAATACCCTGGTGGCAACATCAATCCGGAAACATATTTTTGTATATTTTATAAATTTAGTTTCATTCTTCAACCCAAGTTGAAGAGAAATCGCCTTATGTATGGCCGTTTAAGTCAAGCCCGACAATTACCTTTGAATCAATTTGTGTAAGTCTACTTATAATTGTAATTATAGCTATTTATTAAAATCTTCGCAGATTTCTATCTTAATTCTCTATTTTTTTCCTCGTGTTATTAAATATTATAATAATTATTATTTTTTTGTAAGTTTACGCAACATATCTTTATACCCTAAAATCTCTTATAATTATATTTTAGGAGAGAAAAATATTTGACCCCACTTATGCCATATTTCAGTGTTATAATTCAGTGTAATTCTATGTAAGAAATTCATTAATCAAATTACATATTCTCAATGAGATATACCGTCAATGGACCTGTAATATTTTATTGAATAGAAAATATAAGAAATATTTCTCTCTGGGGCTGGATATGGAGTCGTTCATCAAACATGCGGTTCTCATGAAGACAATCTATGGTGGGAAAGATCTATCCGAGTATGATACTATCAGATTACAATACTATAGCAAATAATTGGATGAACACAATTCGTATTACTATTATGTACATATCTGGGTGATGATAACCTCCCAAATATAAAGGAATTCGGACATAGACAATATGTGACATAGACTCCTAAATATGACGTATAGGCTATTAATTACAGTAAATTTGTAGCGACAAGTCGAGATAAAATCGCCCATTTAAATTTATACTAAGAAATTTTGCATTTTTATTTTTACAAATAAATATATTGAAAATATATATTGAATTTGATGATTGAGGAACTCGTTGCTCCTAATTGTCGATATTAATGTTGCCAAAATTATTGGTGATGACAACCGTTATTTTTCCGCCTTACCGAATTCAGCCGTTCAATTTTTCTTCACTTTCTTCAATTCACCGCCTTCACAAAACTTACAATTTCTGTATCCACATCCACACAGTTACTTCCTCTTAATGTTTTAGTCGATTCGTTTTTCTTCGAGTGCTATATTTTTTCCTTACTGTCGAACCCTTCCCGCTTGTGTCAAATTTTTATATTTGATGTTCGAGTTCCTGGCGGTTCCGACGTGTTTAAGAATCTACTAAAGCCAGTGATGGGCGCCTAATAATGATAGGCCTTTTTAAACTTTCTTAAAATCTATGTACAAAATGTTATTAAAATATAAACATGAATAAAAATACAAAATAAATAATAAACAAAGACAATTTCACGCGTTACAAATTAATAAAGTTAATTCAGGGTGGGCTACTTAATTTGTCAGATTAGAAATTCTGTAAGTACTAACAACTTCACTTGCCAATATTGATGAAACTATTGAAAATATTAACGAGGATATAACTGCGGTTCTATTGTGGGCCAGGAAAAATGGCTTACTTATTAACTCCAGTAAATCTCAAGCGATTATTTTTTCACGCTCAAGGCCCGCCGTAAGTCCGTCTTCAATCATTATCAACGGTGGTATCGTACCATATTCCAACTCGGTCAAGAACTTGGGTCTCACTTAAAAATCTGATTGATTTTGATTTGACCACTGCAAATCCATATGCTCCAAAGTGTATGGAGTTTAGCGCAGCCTCGCCCGACATAAAAATGTATTATCCATTCAGACTCGACGCCATTTTGTAATTTCCCTAATTATGTCGATCTTCACCTACTGTGACATGGTTTTCTCTGCTACTCTCGAATATAGTAGCAAACGCCCTCTTTTAACTGCTTTTAAGGCTTGTATATGCTTTATTTACGGTGTGCGTTGGCGTCGTAGTACTGCGCCTTTCACAAATATGGTACTTGGTTGTAATCTCATGAAATATTAAAAACTTCGGTCGCTAATATTTCTTTATAAACTAATTGCCACAAAATCTCCAGCGTATTTATTTCACAAGCTACGTTTTAGTGCATAAACGCGCACACATCATCTACTTCTTCCTGTTCCCTCTGGTTCAATGGCCAGATCGTTCTTTGTTTTTAGGATTTGCGAGTGGAATCGCGTTCCACTTGATACTAGATGTAGCGCATCGTCTAGTGCTTTTTCAAAGGGGATATGTGGCGTGTTTCTGGTAGGTATGGTGCTTTTGGCGGGGAATATCCGGTGTGATTTAGCAGATATTATAATTACCTTTTATTTTATTTCTAACTTTAAATTTCTTTTGCTACTTACCCTTGTTTCGCACGCGAAAAACTGATGTCCCCCTTAACGAATAGTTACACGGGTATACGGTATATATAATTAAAACAAAAAATGTAATTTAAAGGTCACCATTGAAAGGTGACAAAAGATAAGAAAATTCTATGATTTTCATTAAAATGCAATTTAATGCAAGGCGAGACTTTCGAAATAAAATATTGAAATATTCAAGGAAATCAAGAACATATGAAAATTATCAGTAATTTCTAATATTCGAGTACTCGTAACTAAAACTTTTCTTATTACCATCATATAACACGTATTTTATTGACTGTTGAGTATATTTTAATGAAAATAAATGAACATATTCTTGTATGTGAACATATATAAAACTATATTTTCCTGTTCATCCTTATCCTGACATAAATATAGAACGTAAATTCCGAGGGTACTGGATATTATATACCGAAATGTCAACGCTCATACATATTACAAAATAATCCCTACAAATATAAGTAAAACCATTTATTTGTCTATATTCAACTATCCCATTGATAATGTAACAGGCCCATTGATAAATTTAAGAAATTTCCACATAATTTTTCAGGATACTTATTTTTTTATAAACAAAGCCGCCACTCATCTTGAGTGATATCATTAAGATTTAATATGTCGAATTATTTTACTGATATTATATAAATAGAATAATGTATTCCCTAATGACCTTAACAACTCGTTAGGGACTCTCCCTTCCTATAAACTAAACTGAAAAGAAATATCTGAAGTATTTAACCGAAATTGAATCACCACTTAATTTATTATCATATTTTATTTGGGATATAATCATATCAATCATGAAATTTTTGGGAATATCAAATACTTGGGATTTCAGTAGTTTTTTATCAGTTGAAACTGTAAGGATGAAAATATTCATTTTAACAAAAAATGGTTCAAAATTTACATATATGAATATCTTACGTGACCATGTCTCGATTTAAATCCTTCTTATTGTTAAATCCTTCGCCAGTCTACCGCATAGATTTTATTTACTATTCTACTCTATTACCGTAAGGATAACAAGTTATAAATTGTTTGTGGTTAAGTTTCACTTCCAAACAAATTTTACCCAAATTATTCATATTTACGTCATAATCATACGTATATATGCGAGTACGACACACCGAAACGTCTTATAAAAATTTGAAAAACATAAAAACTATCAATAAAAACTATACATAAAAGAACTTCTCACTGTTTCACCACGAAAAATTCATGAAAACTAATTAAAAAATGCCACAAAAAATGGACCTCTGGCCTTAATAAAAACAATAAATTTGAAATATAAATAATTACTGAGAAAATCTACCTTACATTTCAAATTGAATCAGGTGAGCGTCAGGACCCCCTTAATAATAAATTTAAAGTGAGAGCAGTGGCGTGCGGTCAACATCTTCATAAGATGTGCAGATGATTTTTTAACAAAATGTTACAGCATGCAGCAACGCAGAAAGTTGATTTGACAGTTAGGTAAAAATAAAAAAATTCAATATTTCGGGAAAGTTGAAATTTCTCTCGACATCGCGACATATGATCCGGATTTCCCGATAATTTTCTTAGGATCAAGAAAAATGTAATGATGCAGAAAGATTATAAATTATAGTTGAGGAAAAATAGAGAAATATGAAAACTAAACTGTTCGTATAAAAGCTCTACGAACACTTCAAAGCTCCCAGAAAGATTTATTTTACGAACCTTATTATTTCCGTTCTAAAATCTATTTTCTACCCAGATAACGATCCTTTATACAAATTTCAAATTTTCGCAAAAAAAATTCCAACATCTCAAAAGCTTCTTGAAAGCTTACAATTAAAATGGATTTTTATATCATTCGAATTTTTATACAGTTCATTAAATGTAAATGAAATATGCCATGGAATTGTCGCGGAAAGCTTATACAAAATATAAAAAGCTTAATGAAAGCTCTAAGTTTCGTACCTAATTTTAAATGCGTTAAAATCTATTTGCTCTCCAGATAAATGTCCCTTAACGAAATTTGAACTATTTCGAAAATGAAGCTTCAATAATCTCGAATGTTCATTGAAAACTTCGAATTAAAATGTCATTTTATATAATTTGGAATCCAATTTTTTTCGATTTATTATATTTAGATAAAATATGAGATTTTCGCCAAATAATCTCCACCATATTCTCGCTCCACCATAATAAGCTCAAAGAAAGCTTTAAATTTCGAACTAAATTTTTTACTTTTTAAAATCTATTTTCTATCAAAATAACCGAACTTAAACGAAATTATAAATTTCCGCAGAAAAAAGCTTCAAAAATTTCGAGAGCTCATATTAAAAAGCATAATATTAAAATGTCTCTTTATATAATTTGTAATCGAATTTTCATCCAATTTATTAAATTTATATGGTATATGGAAAGGCTCCACAAAAGCTGGAAGTGTCAAACTTAATTTATTACGTTTTAAAATCTCTTTTCTATCCAGATCGAAAACAGAAAAAATGCTTCAAATATCTCGAGATCTCATTGAATATTTAAATCCTAAATGTAAAGCTTTCCTAGCGCTTTCGATTTTATCACATGAACCACATGAATTCGAATTTAAATTTAGGAGAAAACTTAAATTCCATACTGACTAAAATAGTTTATTTTAATTAAGAGATTTCGATGAGCTTTCGGGACTTTCTTAAAGCTTTTCCAAAAAATTTTGCATTTCCCGGAAATTAAATTATTGGATGGAAAATAAATTTCAATAGACCGTAGGCCAGATTTAAGTTATCAGTTTGCAGCTATAGCAATTGGTTACGGGTAATATTTCAGGTTGCTCCGTGCCTTCTGCGCATTAGACTGCACGTCACTGAATGAGAGAGATAATTAGTTGGCATCGTAATGATATCAACAGAAAGTGTGAAGTATATTTTGCATATGAGAAAACTATGTGTTCGATGGCTAACCCAAACTCTCACGATTGATCAAAAAGTGTCGAATATTCGACTAGTAGTCGAATATTCGACTAGTAGTCGAATATGACTACCGTTTAAGTTTTTGCGTCTATTCGTAATAATGGATGAAACATAGATTCTCCGCTGCGCGCTTCAGTATAACAAGCAGTCCGCAGAGTGTCTGTACCCGTATGAAAGCCGAACACAAACATCAACTGAAAAATTTGGACAGTATTTCGACGAAAAAAAGTGTTGTTCCACAGGCAATCGAAAACCAGCTCACAGTTTTTAGGCCACATTAGATAATTATAACATGAGATGATGTAAGCCATGGACTGTAATGAGTTAATAAAATGAATGAAATACCATTATTGCTCGGCGAACAGTCAATTGCAAATAAATCAGTTTGAACATATGGCATATTTCCAATCTGAGTGATGGTTCCGAATGTCATCCGCAGAGAAATGATATATGCAGCGAACTAATTATCTAGTTCCCATGACTGCGAAGGAGAAAGTCAACTTCCTTTTGTTAAGTTGTCCGATATCTTAAATTATTATATTGAAAATTTAGGTTCAATTGAGCAGAGTTTAAATTTGGTTCAATGAAGAAATGTTTCATCCAAAAAATTATTTTAAATTTATTGTATATTGTTCCTGAAAAAATTGTTTATGTTAGTAAGTTTTTGCTTAATCAAATTTTTATGTAAAAATCCATGTTTAGTATTTTATTTGTTTATTAAATTCTCATAAGGAGAGTAAAATGTCACATATGAGTAAAATCTTTTCGAATGAATATATGAATTTCGCATGGTTCTTTTAACATTTTAAATTAAATTGTTTGAAAAGAATTAAATATAATTTGCTTGTGTGAAATTTTTTAATTAAATTATTTGTTATAAGAATAGCTTTATATTCCAAATCCACTGATTTTGTTTTGAGTGAAATTTATAAAATTTATCGAGTAAGGTTATTAATAAGATAAAATTTACTTGAGTAAAATTTTTGTAAAATTTATAAAAACAATATCTTTAGCAATAATTCTTACGAAACATTTTTTCAAACGAATTTGAGCCTCAAGTTCTCAAGTATATACTTTTTATAAATATTATTCACGAGGGATTTATAATCATATTATTTAGATGACCTATCCAAAAAGTAATAATTAAATTCAAGGTAAACGATTTTATTGCAGTTAAATATTTTTGAGTGAAATTTTTGAGTGAAAATTATAATCGCATTTGTTTATAAATACTTCCGTTCGTAAATTAAATTATGTTCTAATTCAAATTCTCCGTGAATTTATGAGTCACATTTTTTGGATGGCAAATAATTAAATAATGGTGAAAGCTTTTATTTACTTTGGATTACCACATTACACTTTTGAATGTAATATTCGAACTTTCATATTTGGAATTCAATTTGTTAGCTTTGTCTGCAGGGAGGGAAAGAGAAAAACATTTTTTTAGATCAAAATTTCTTGAGAGAAAAATATTTTTTTTTATAATATTAAATATTTTCTGGCACTCAGTGGCTGCGAATAACGAAAAGAAATAAATAAATCCAAGTGAGATACTTAAACTAAGCAGATTTTGCGAAAGTACATTTTTTATTTTGCACTATTAATCAAAAAATAACATCAAAATAGAGATAATAAAAAAACGTAATCTTCATGGCAAATAAAAGAAATTTGCATTAGAATATTACATGTATTCAAGGAAATTTCGCTTAGATTCTTCATACTTACATTTCGGTTCAAATATCTGTATAAAATCCAGAACAATTTCGAAAATCAATATAAAATTCAGTATACAAATTCTAAATCATTAGAATAAATTAGTACACATGGTATGGTACCTTAGATATACTAAGCTTTAGTTATACCATACCTAATAGCAAAATATTCAATAAATTATTAAAATAAATTAAATTAGCAAAATGTTTGTATTTTCAAAAATTCTGAAGAATATCTGCAGGTGATCAATTGATGGATGATGAACGTAAATCTAAATTAAATTAGTAATAATAATATATAATAAAGATAAGTACCTTATTAGTTCGTCAAATAATTTATCCAATTATAAAACCATTATAGTTAATTGAACAAATTAAAAAGTAATAACTATTTTACAATTATTAATCTATTGGTTTATTATATTTCTTTAACATCCATTCATAGTGACATATTTCTCAATTGAACAAATTAATAATGAAAATGTAATTTTATGGTGTGAAAATGAATAAAGAAAGTGCACCCACGTATGAATTTTCCTTTTTACAGAACAATTTTCCGATTCAATATTTATACAATTCCAAATATAATTTAATTGGCAAGTTAGGAAAATGTTTATGAGAAAAGTTTTGTTGTTTCTCTTAATTGATTGCAATAATTATCTAAAATTATAATAAATAGGATTTCTACCAGGCACAGCGTTTATCCTCGATTTAATTTAATTGACTTTTACGAAAATATGGAAAATTATTCAAACCGTTCGGATAGAGAAATTAGGTAAATTTTAAATTTTAAATATGCTAATTAAATATTTATTTTTCAAAGGAAGGTTTCTGGTGTTTAAATTTTAAATCAATTATATAACGGATGTTGATTTTGATAATATGTTCGGATGATTGTATTTTACATAAAGTAAATATATGCAAATTTCACCAAATTATGCAGACAACACATAATTTTTCATCACCAGAAAAAAGAATGTAACTAACGTTTCTCACATATATATATATATATATTGACAATGGTATATCTTGTTTAACTATTTGAGTATTACTTGATAACACATCCTTTTTTTAATAAGTACTTCGATATCCCGTTAGCTGTTTACTCAGGACACCCTACACTTTTTAATGACAAAATCAAACTGATGTATACGGATTCATATTCATAGCGTCGAAGCTGATTCAATCTTTTTATTCCTACCCCATTTTTATCTGTATACCGTCGAAGAGAAATTGAACGGTTTAGTTATACCAGCATTTGATAGAAAAACTCTTAGTTACTACAATATGTTATCTATAATAGGAAAAGTTTACATGTGTATTTAACAACATGTAACAACATTAATAATTTTCATGAAAATATATTATTAGAAAAATATTTTCTCTTATAAAGTTACCCGACTATCTATATACATAACAGTCCCATTCATTCATACCGTTATCCACTATTTATTATGATATAACATGGAAAAGAATGATATGCTTTAAAGCTCACACCACTTGCGAGCAGCTTTTTTCCCACATTCTAGACACACAATAGATTTTTCTCACATGCGGATGAATAAAAGTGTAAATAAGAAAATGTGAAGAAATTTGTGTACACAAAACCATCATCTCGATTTGATAGAGAAAATGTAATTTAAAGGAAAAATTTAAGAGGAAGAATAGTAATGGACCACCTACAAGAAAAATATCATATTCTAAGTAGATCCGAAAGCGAGAGAATATTTATGGAGAACAATTTTGATGTTATGAGTACTGAAATATAAAAAGTATTTATATCACAATTTGATACACATATTCTATACGTTGTTAGAAAATATACGTTAATAGAATACAAAATAAAATATTTAACGCATAAAAGAATAAATCGGAATATTTTTCTTTTAGCATTGTCATTGAATTTTCATTCATTTTCTTTTGATGCAATTTTCATTGTTTTTGTGACAAGATATTACCTTACGTAATATTACGTGAATTTCGCCGAACATATTTGGTATTTTCCATTTCTTTTTTTTAAATATTTTATACTGTTATTTTATCCATGAGAAGGATGCTGGTTATGCGGAATTTATTAAATCTCAATGGAAATTCCGTTGCGGATAATTCTGTGTAATGTTGGGGAATTTCAGAAATAGCGAGACTTGGTAATAATAATAAGAATCATATAATAGAAGTTATTAATTCTTTGGGAATTTATAATTAATTTCTAAAGATTTACATTTGAAAGTTATCATGCCGCATTAGACCATTCATATAATATTCCAAACCTGCCAAAAGAGATATAAGAATAATAATTTTAGAATTGATTGGTCAAGTCGGAATAGATAAATTTATATTGATCCTATAACACTTGTATTATAAAATGTTAATTGCCTGTTTTCCATATGAGTAGGTTCCGATGAATCCGCCCTAAATAAAATATTATTATATTATTATCTTATATTGCAATATAATTCTGAAAAGTTATGCAATTTTGTTATATCTGTGAATATACCTTCTATAGATCGTATTGAAATGGTATTAAGTCCTTTCGTTCGCCACTATCCTAACTAGTTATTTGATTATAATTTGGGATTTAATAATATTCAATTTTACTTCATCCAAAGCATAGAGAAATATACTCAAAGCCATCATTCACATGCTTCAATTAATATGCGAATTAAAGCGTTCTTCAGTAGAAATATTTTCCTAAAAATTCTGGAAAACTGTCATTTTTTGAAGAATCTTATTTTTAAAGGGGAAAATTTTGCATAGGATATTTGTCGTGACAACATATGATTTAAAATAGAACCATTTAACTTATGACCATAATGCAACTTACTATTGTGATATAGATACAGTCAAGTCTCCTATAACGCGGTTGATTCGTACCGCGTTATATGGAAACCGCGTTATGAGACTCAGAATTAAATGAGAGCAGAAAATGCGTTCTATGGAAATCGGGTTATGAGAAACTTAAAAATAAGATTAAGGATATGGGGGATATTGTTAGGGTTGAGGTTGAGGAATATTTTTGGTTCGGTAAAAAATTAAAAATTAACGATATGGGGGATATCGGTTGAAGTTGGGGAACATTTTTTTTGGATCAAAAATATGATAAATTTCGGGTGGATCGGTCTCAAATACATAAATCAACGATATGGGGTATATTGCTAGGGTTGAGGTTGGGGGAC
>JANTOP010040824.1:0-10655 GCA_027564815.1 Symmerus nobilis | reverse complement strand
ATTAATTAGTTTTTATTAGTTAATATTTTGTACCCAAAACAATTTTTTTTATATAAATATGTATACAATTAATGATAAGTAATAAAGTTATAATAAATTATATATATAAAATAAACTTGAAAGACAAAATAATTAAGTAAAACAATAAATAATAAATTATTATTTAATATTCAATTTATTATAAATAAAATGATTAGAGATTTTAGTTATTCAAAAAAGCGAAAATTTCTATAAATAGCAAAAGATATATAACAAATTGTTTAATTATGAAACTGGGAGAAAATTATGTAAAATAATTAAATGTATAATAAAAATGAAATGAAAAAATGATAAAATAAATTAAATAGTATAACAAAAATAAATAATCGGTTTTTCATTTTCTGTCAAAATAAATTTTTTCGTTGAGTTTAAAGAGATTCTTCATTTATATGATCCTAAAACGTCAGAAATATGAGAAGACCAGATGAAGTATAAATAGTCGAAATTCATAAATTCTTCAAAACAAACACCTTTAACATATTAGTCGTTTGGATGTTAGGCTATACGCTTCAACTATATTATAACCTTAAATTTATTTTGTTTTTGTTGTGCCCGAACTAGACAATATTATACCGGTTACTACGACCTAAACATGTTAAGAAATAGTGTATATTGGACCTGTATTGGCGCTTCAATATTGGGTTGTAATGAAGGGAACGTAGAAGAGAAAGAACGTTAAAGAGTAGGGTGGTAGGAGAAGGTTGATAAATCTTGAGGAGGTAATACGGGTAATTAGTGCCGCAACTTAATTCGAGTTCCTAAAATGAATTGTGTGGAAGTGGAAAAGAAAAGGAGAGGCGTCGGGAATGGATGAAGGTTTAAGTCTAGACTCTAGAGATTCGACCGTAGTATTTGTCTTTAAAATATAAGTAAAAAAAATACTTTCAAAATTTCAATTAATCGTAGAGAAAGTAATGATTATTTAAGCATATAATGGAAGTTTTAAAGATAGCCTTAGTCATTATAATGTATTTTAAATCTTTATTATTATAGTAATGCTCGCGCTGAGTCGATGATGAGTTGATACTTTCTGTGCGATACGTCATTGCATACTGTATCATCGTATCCGACATGAAGCCTTTTTAATAATTTCAGTGTCAAATTAGTAGTTATACAACCAAACAAAGTAACCAAACCAAACCAACTAAAGTAGGCGGAAGTTGTATAAGGCGGAATATCCGGGTAACCAGCGGAAAAAATGAATGAATTTTAGGAATTATTATCTCAAAAACTTATTTTCTATTTATCTAGGATTATTTTATTCGAAAACATGTGAGATATCCTAACGTATTTCTTTAATTATTTATATCGACTGAAAGCGTTACTCTCATGGCTGGAGTACATAATCTCTTGTCCGCACAGTTTGGGGTTCCCAAGATTACATGCAGTTGGTTGATCGGAAACTGACATTTCAAAAAGATTTTCAAAATTTAATGTATCCTTCGCAACGCAGGACTTTTGAAAACAATTTTTTACGAAATGGTGGTCGGTTGAACTTTACAATCATTTCTCAACCTCAATTCCGACCTCTCTGCCTTGATAAAAAAATAATGAATTGTAAAATCCTACGTTCCGAAGTAGAATGCCTGTCTGAAAATATTATGTCAAATTTTGGACACAATCTATTGAGCCGTTTTCGGATTATTTTGGATCTTTTTTCATAAAGGGCAGAATTTCCGCCGACCGAGTGCCTCAAGAAAATTAGAATTGCCTTAGAATGCATGCTGAATACAAGAATCTCAGAATTCAGTTATTATTTTGCTCACATTGTAAGATGTTGCATGTAAGAAACTGTTCTTTTTCCTAAAATTAATGATAGAAATGGGTGGCATAAAAGTGATAAAAAACAATGTTGTTTGGTATGTCAAGGAGCATATGTCAATAATATTTTCAATCCTGGGAATCCTGGGAACCAAAGTCTTGTGGTGTGGATATATAAAAACACTAAAGATTGATGGCTTTTGAGGTCATGGGTGTTATGGGTATAATTTTAAGCTTACAATCTCTTTTATATTTAAAAAAAACAGTGACGGTTTTAAATTTCACGTTCTCATTATAATGATTACACACATTCTAAGGATTACACCCTTAAACATAATTTATTGAAAATCATTACATTTCTACTCAATTGCAAAGCAAGTTCAGAAAATGTTAGAAATAGGAGCCAGTTTCCCAAAAATATATACCACTTTCAAGAACAATTACTTGTCAAATAATATTTTCTCAAAACAGAAGATTGTTAACGAAGGCAAGTGAGCAGATTGAGTCATGAACTAAATACCTAATTGATTTTCTTCACAATGGATCCCAACATATTATTATCAACATTGTCCCAAACGAATATTTGCAGAGTAAAAGGCCCCACTCACTATTCGATTTCTCTTCAACAAATTGATCAATTTGCCAACTTGCCAACCGATTGTAACGTGTGTGGGGTGGTTGGATCAACCGCTGATAAGTTGAATGTGCATACAATTCAACTTGGATTTGTTGAAGACAGATTGATATGTGTATCGCTATGTTGTCAACTTACATTCGATTTCAGTTAAAAACTAAATACTCTGGCGGCAACATCAATTCGGGAACATATTTTCGTATCTTTTTATAATTTTAGTTTCATGTTGAAGTGAAGTTGAATAGTCTGTGGCTCTGTTGGTACACAATTGACAAGTTGATATCAACAAGTTGAATCAACCAAGTTGAAGAGAAATCGGTTAATGAATGGGCCGTTTAAGACTAGCACTAAAAAAATTGTTATGTAATTAATGGAATTTGAGAGTGAATTTGTATCAGCCACATAAAAATATATATATACCTAGATTATAGAAGAACTGTTAACTCTGATAAATAAAATTCGTTAGTTTAGTACTTACTGTAAAGACAATTTGTGCAGAATTTTCCATTGTATGTGGAATTGCCTTTATATAATGAAAAGGGGACAGGGTATAACAGCAATAAGACCGAATTAGGGATGGGTGCATGGCTATCGAAAACTGTCGATACTTGTTCAGTGAACTACCGATAACTATAATCGGTAGTTACGGTATACGATAACCGGAATATTATAAGTTTTTCGAACCGAGTGCTTTTCACCATGTGTAATTGTAAATTATGTAAATAATATATGCTTAGAACTCAGTGCAAATCCACTACCGAGTGCGTCAAACGTGGATAAAGCAATTGAAATCCATATGATTTTTATTTGTTAACATTGATTTTATACCACTATGAAATGACGGTAGTATTCCATGGTAATATAAAACTATCGACACTATCCGATTGTCCAAAACTATCGACACTCTCCGATAGTCCAAAACTATCGATACTGTCCGATAGTCTCAAACTATTATAACCATTGGACTTCTTCCTTTATTAATATTAGAAATTTAATAAAATCATGGAAATCGTGCCACTAGTCTAGTCGTCGGATAATTCGGGTTAATGTTTATTGTCGATCACGGTTGTCTTTTTAAAATACAGGTAGTCATTATGGAAAACCAGTGGTCTACCAATGCTGTTCCTGGAGTTGATTGATCACTAGATCTCAATTTCTCTTTTGATTCTCCCATCTCCTCTCCATGCAATTTTTCGTTTGTCCAACGTAGGAGATATTGCAGTCCTCGTTCCCGCCATCGGGATGGAATTTGACGTTGCTGTGGGCGGGGACTGTGCAGACTATGGGGACTAGACTTTATTATATGTGGAAGGAATTATGGAAATGAAAATTCAGGATTCGATTATACTGGGAAGGTTTCTGGTACCAATTGGTTTTGAAGGAAGTGGATTGCATATATTACATAATAGTATTTAATATAAGTATGCATAGTCTCCACAATCTATTATTTAACATTTTAAATTATCCATTCTACGTTTTTCTATGAGCAACTGTTTTAATTAAATACAAATTTCTTTGCTTGCATATTCCCAAATAAATATCCTTAGTGGTCCCAATCAATAATAAACTTAATTGATGATTAAAATGCCATCTATCTCCATTATACAAATACAAGTATGTTTTTATATCCTTATACTAGAGTATATTCTAAAAATTTATTTAAGGGAGGAGATCACTTTCTCGGTTTTGGAAAATCTATTTTCTTCTTTCTGCGTATTAAATTATGTTAAAGTGTCAAGAATACGTGGTTTAGAAGGATTAAAAATTCGACATCATCAAGTCACGACGGATGTTCTTGTGTTTTCTCGAAACTATATTTTGAAATGCGGTGGACTCGATTCCTCTGTCTGTAATTGATGAATCGCTTTGAAATTTTTCCTAGTATTTGTAAATACAAGTATATTCTCTTGTCTAATAATTATATATTTAATTATAAAAAATTAGAGTATATTTTAAATAAGAAATGTCAAAAATCAGGATATTTCCGAATTTTTTAAAAATTTTTTTTAATAACCCAAAATTATAAAAAAAAAGTTTTTTTTCTTTCCCTCAACTAATATTAGGTATATACTTTTCATTTTTTTATTTGTGTTTTCAATTTCAAGAATCCGTCTTTCCGGAATCGCGTCCATCGCAAAGCAGCGCATTACCACGAATCCGACAGCATTACACATAGCCATTTTGTTTTTTTTAATTAAAAAATTTTAAATACTGTTCTTAAGAAATAAATTCGTAAACTTACCTTTGTTTTAGGCGCTCAAAAGTGATGTGCCCCCTTAATACGTTAAAAATAAATCATAGATATAAAATATTTCTACAATACATCACTATAGAAATGCGTGCAATTTATTAGTGCTTATAATAAGTTGAATGCCTTTTTCTATCATTAAAAGCATAATAATAAATGCATTATTCTTCATTATGTTATGAAGTTAAGCTCGTAAAAGTGCAATTGAATACAATTCACTTCACGTATTATGAAGATGTATAATTACTTGGTTTTTGTCACACTTGTATAAATTGTAATAGTAATTTGTAAGTAAGCGTTACACTTGTGAAGGAGTAATGTTGTAAATATTATTCATTTATACAGTCAGACCACTCTGAAATAAAATATTTTATTTTTAAGATAATTTTTTGAATAAGTCTGGAATTATGTAGACATCTCTCATACAATGGGGTCTTAGTTAAATCCTCGAGCGAGGTTTTAAATGCCATCATCGCACGTCACTTTTTTATATAAATTGGACAAAAAAGAACTGCATGTGCAAATATTGTGTATACCTGAAAATGTTAGTGCAGTAAGTCGAATATTTATTTTTAAATGTTAAGGAATTAAGGATAGATTATTCCATTACGAATGATATTTCCCAGCTAGTTTATTCAAGCTTACAACATTATTACTTTTAGCAGTTCAAAAGTGTCTACGCGTATATACTCATCGAGTATCAAGTAATGAAACGAAATATTTTTTGTCTACTACTTGTATTCTATAAATGAATATCATTAAATATGAAATAACAATTTATGGTTACATATTGTACTAACGATGTGTTAAAATGTGTGAATAGAAATCTTTTTCATATATTTGGGATGATCATAATACTATATGTTACCGATTATGGGATAAAACAGCGGGTAATTTTTTGTTATATAACACAATATTTTTGTTAAGTGGGTTTTTCCATTCTGGGAAACCTTTAAGTATTATAGACTACTTCTCTATTATATACAATAATGGACCAAACAGTTCCCTTATAAGCCTTAAAAATATACGATCTATGTCTAAATTATATTGCAATTTTGACGAATAGAATATACCAGCATAGACTATTCAGTCTATAATAGGTAATAATTTAGACGAGGTGAGGAAAAGATAAGACTAACAAATTAGCGAATGTTCTTTTTGTATACGATTCAGGAATAATTTTCAATTATTTATTATATATTAAGTTTTTAAATATTGATATAATTATCGATATATATGTATAGTTATAAATGATTATTATCAGTAAAGTGCATTCTATTGTACGTACATATATAATTGATTATTGTACGTGGTCTAATCGTTGATTTCTTGAATTGTGTGTTTTTTATTTAATACAATTGCCACTGTTTAATGAGGCTGAAAAAATGTTGTTTTTTCTTTTTATTACAATTAACTTGTTTTATTATAATTAATTAATAAATATTATGCTACAATAAGTACTGCTACATACCAGATGGTTTTCTGCAGAAAGGAACTAACGTACATTAGTCTAAAACTGGGAAGTATTAAGTTAAAGTTCAATTTATTTATAATTATATGTGATCTCCGAGTTGTTGGTTAGGTGAACGTAGTCGAATAGTAAAAGTTAACAACGCATTTGTATTTGGCAGAATGAAAAAATATTACTTCAAAATGGAATCACAATTATAATTAGGGTTATAATTCTGTCTAACTCCCCAATTAAAAATTTTGCGTTATGCGAATTTCTTAAACGCTATACGTTATTATCACGATGTTCCTATGCTATTACCGTAGCAATTTATGTAGTTTATAATTATATAGTTATAATATAGTAATGAATGGTATTGTAATGAATATGAATTATGTAGAAAAACTAGAAAACGGAGAAAGAATTATGTAGAACGGTAAAATGAATTTGGTGCATTTGGTGATTTGTTCCTTTATTCAGAAAGCCATTCAACTTAACTTATGGAATATGTAGGTGAATGTTTGAAGAATTCAATGCAATGAATATTGATAAAGTCATAAAGTCATAAACATTAATTAATTATTATCCATCCGATTAATGATATTATTAAACATATAATTGAATGTAATAATAATATTATTGAAAATAAAATAAGTCTGGTAGAACGAGCCGAATAGATATTACTATCATATTGGCGTTTTTCGGGAAAAGACGTGCTTAGCTAAAAGGCTATTAAAAGGAAGGAAAATAAATATTATTAAGAGTTGCAATTTTATCTAATATTTTTATAAATGCATAACCATAAATTGACAATTTGGATGTAGGTTAGCATGTTTACTCTCATTTTGTTCTGAGGTTTTCGCGCCATATTGTGTTTTGACAACAGTGCAATTTATTTTTGAGCTGACCGGAACTTCAGTTAAAAGTGATTATTTGTTTGCAAAAAAATCGAAAGGTAAGTTATTCTAATTGCTAATGGCCTCGTCTTCAACGCACGCTTTATAAATTAGATCGCCTTCTTTGCCTTCAGTGAACGGCGAGCCGTTACGTGATAAAAGTCGGGGTGGTCCGAAACCGACCCCCATTTTTTTGTATCGTAATTGTTTATAGCGTGTTTTTGAGGGACAAAAAGTAATTAAAAATAATTTCTAACGATAACCCAGCCCTTTCATATCAATTGCATACAGATTTTTATATATAGTCTCTCACTCTAAATTTATATAACTACCTTTATATCACGATTCACTTGTCACTCGAAATAATATTATTATAAAGCCACAATGTACTTAAAGAAACTTAAGAACTTAAGATAAATTTATCGAAAGTTTTTAAAGTGTTCGTTACCTTCATAAAACTTAACAACCGGTTATAATATATATTACTTCTGTAACTTCTCCATTAAAATTGTCATAATTTATCAATATAGCCATATGATTGATTCCCCTATTTATATATTTCAGTTTTATCAATACACAGAGTCTGAGTCTTAACTATCATGCTGCTTAAAACAAATTATCGGGTTAAATTAAAATCAACCGGATTGTGCATTAAATATATCCGCGCGTATTGAAAATACATACATTAAGAACACTTTTGGCTGGTTAATCTCAGGGTTGTTTTTATATTCCATAGTTATTTTAACATTCTCTCGCTTCGGTGCCAAAAAGTAGGGGGTCGGTTTCGGACCATGGGGAGGTCGGTATCGGACCACCATTTTCAGAATGTCAGAAAAGTAGACTTTTGCTTTTAGCTCTGCATCTCCCACTTAACTACGACCATAAACCTCGGCAACCGGAGGGAAACATAGAAAAATGATCCCTCTACATATTATAACTTTGAACTCAGCAAGAAAAATTATTTTTGGCACCTTTATGGCCTTTACCGTTTGGGCGGTCGATATGGGACCACTCTCCCCTATATCCCGCGTAATATCGCGATGAGTTTGGGTTACTTGAAACCTCGAATTTCAATTCCTATAAACATATGCATATTATCTTTAAAAATTTGATTTACTTAAGAGAATTTTCAAATAAGATCGAATAGCCACGAAGCCTTCTGATATCTATAAAAATCTTAAGAGAAGGATACCTACACATATTTTAAACAATTTTATGTCGGTTTTATATTGTACAGTATTTAATCAGCCATATATCGTTATTTTCTGAAGAAAATACGAAATTTTTAACCTCAGTTTTCCTTTTTCACATATTTTGATACCCAAGTCATCTCGAGGTATGTTGACAAATCTCCTAAAAAAATCGACCCGTATATTTGGGGTCCGGTAGTTAGGTCCGAAAAATATGGTGCTTTCCCTATAGACAAATTTTATTTTCCTGAACCTTATTTGTAACCTGTCGTATTGAGACTACCTAAAAATTTTTGTACTAAATTCTCAAAACTACTTTTAAATTAATTTCATCTAAGGAACGTTACTAACGAATTATTTATTATTTATTCGAATTTGGCAAATCATGAGATATAGAATATAGACAGGGTTAACATTCAAATCCAATGAAATAATCGCAAAACATGCACTTTGGGGACATCGGAGAGTAAACACAATTAAATCACCGCGAAATCAGTGAAATGAAAACATCGCAGTGAATAAACGCAGTGAGTCAATCGCATGTTTGAATTTTCGATTCAAATAAACTTGTGGCAAAAGCTGTTGTAACCGGCGGTCAGCTGACGGGTACTATCATACATCCCAAAACTTTTGTTGTATTGTACTTCTAACCGGAACTCTACTTAATAAATAGAATCATTTCCCTTTCATTGTTCGATTGTAATAAAAACTTCAATAATTCACACAAACGGTATTATGGTCGTATATTAAATTATATCTTGTAAATACATTAAACTTTCAACACACCGTTTAATTGGTAGTTATTGAGATTATCCTTTCAAATCTCACAAATCATATCTAATTATAATCAGTTCAATTTTTCATCCCATCAAATTTAATAATATGTCAAGAATCGTCCCTAAAATATTATAAAGTTACGTTGCTCTCACATTTAGCAATATTTGACCCATAAAAATATAATTTTTAAACATTGTTCAATTATAATAGCCGAAAGGGATCAGACCGATTATTAAGTATATTATTTTCGATTGTTCGGGAAAACTTTTCCATGTATTTAGGGATTTTTACAAAGAGGATTAATTTCTAAGTGGACGAGTATGTACTATATACCAAAATATTAAATAAAATTGTAAACATAAGTGAAGGTAGGTAAAAAAAATAAAAATAGATTGTAACAATAGAACATTCAATAGAAAGTCAGTGGGGTATTCAGAGTTTGATATATTTTGTTGGACATTAATCGTATATATAAAATGTTTCACGAATAAAACATACCTTTTCGCAAAGCAGTCGCTTTTCTTTTAAATTTGTTATATTTATGTCAATATTTTTCTTTTCACAATAATAGTATTTATTTTGCACAAAATACTTAAATCCCTTTATAGTAAATAATAACAATTTTTATATGTGAAATTTAAATATAACGTACATGGAGGATTACAATTTTTACAATATCCCACATGTGGTGGAGATTAATAAATATGGTATAAAAGGAAATTCATGGTTGCTCACTTGTCGGAACCTAATTCAAAATAATCTGTTATGATTAATGTGGGAAAGAATTACAGGATATTATTTTTATTGCAATGCTGATAAAACTTAGCCAAAATGTAGCTATATATTTTCAGGATTTTTACAGTATTTACAAAAAGGACATTTACAATGGTACGGTATACTTAAATATCGATTTCTCGTGATTTAATTAAAATGTCCGTTGTGTGATCGTTAAGTTGGCTATTCAACACTGATGGCTAATAAAATTAATTTATTTGTGTCCCTCCTGGTGGAATAATGTGAGATACCCACCTTTGTGTTGATTGAAATTGTCTGAATAGTTCAATCTTTAAGGCTTGGTTTTACTAAATGCTCAGTTCCACATAAATTTCAAATGTAATGAAATGACTAGCTTAACCATATCTAGAGATTATCCAAATGTTCAGTGCGAACTGTAGAAATTAATAAAGGTCCAGCGTACGCCTTTTAATTAAAAAATGTATGAAAAATTTTGTATTGTCTGCAGCTACGAAAATACTATTGTGTATGGATGACCATGGTTTATGGTAATGAAAAGCATTGATTTCGTCCTAGCTAAATTTAGTTTTAGGCCATAGGTTAGGTTAGGTTAGAGCAGGCTGTGCGCAGTATCACAACTGCGCTTCCGCGTGAGGCCATAAGGTCCATTGCGATTCCTGCATACACGATTACAACCGTAATCTTTTACCACAAAAGGAAAAGAATTACTGGTCGGCAAACCAACCAGAATCATTCGCAGAGGAGGTGTTTTATACTTTCTTGTTCCTCCTCATCCCTGCAGCTGCGGCAGAAATCATTTGTCAGAACGCCGTATCTGTTAGCCATGTTACCAATGATACAGTGACCGGTAATGATGCCGATCAATATTCTGATCGACGATCTGTTTAGCCTAAGGATAGAGGAA
>JANTOP010040813.1:0-10656 GCA_027564815.1 Symmerus nobilis | reverse complement strand
ATATTTTTCGATCTAATCGAAAAGTATAATGTTAAAAGATAGGATTCGTTTCGATTCGATTCGAATCCAAACCAGTATAGCACAGCTATAACTGTCTGACAGCTGCGTGTGTCAACTAATAAATTTTAAATTAAATGATAAAGAAATACGTAATTTAATTGTTTTATAAATTATTTTATCAGCCAACCACTGATATTTATGAATTGACAATTCCTACAATTCCTAGCACTTAATTTTTTATTGAAAAGTTCTAAAGTTAGCAAAATTCGGTTTTAAAGCCTCTTCTGAACAAATGATTACGAACATTCTTTTTTAATCAGATTAATTTGATTTGTAAACGATAATCGTAATATTTGCTTACCAATAAGCGGATGATAATAATTGTAGATAATTATATTACTCGTTGAACGCTTTAGCGATAAGTTAATTTCTGTTTATTATATTTTATTATAATTAGTTAGATTTATATAGCTTAAATAAGATTTTATTAGTTCAAGAAATCCGAAATTATAAAAAAATTGAAACGTAAGAATCTCTGTCACACATAAAGTGATAAATTAAGGCATTTCATTCATAATTGAGACGATTTGCTCATATAATTTTGATAAAAGTGCAGTTAAGTTGCCCCTTCTTCGTATCATGTTAAATACTGCTAATGGGATAAAATATAAAAATATAAAAATTATTACATTAAATATGCAAATAGGCAATAGGCGAAAATTGGCAAATTTATTCTTGATTATATACATTGTTTATATTCTAAAGAGTTTTTGATACATTATTCAACATTTTATTATTTTATTTATAAATGAAAAAAAGACGTTCTGCAGTTGAATCACGATTTTATCAACTCGAAAATTTGGGGAGTTCGAATTATGGAATAGCTATCTCAAGACAGTCTTGCACAGACAGACAACTGTCGCATACCTTTATATTGTCTTTAGAATACTCTTTATTTATCTTACTACAGTATTTGACCGTTCCTATAACAGTTTACGACAGATTTCATGATAGGATTTATATCAATACACAGTTTCCATGACAGTTTAAAGACAATTCTGCAACATTCTTAAGATAAATATAAGACGAGTTTCAAGTAGCCTTAAGATGCATTTAAAACAGTTTTAAGGCAATTCTAGGATAGTTGTCAGACCATTGCAGAATAATTATAAGATAGTTCTTAGCGTGTCTATTGACATAAATAAACCATGTTCAAGACGGTCTTGGATCAGTTTTAATCTAGTTCCAACATAGTTCAAAGACAGTTTCAGGACAATTTTAGCAGTAGTCATAAGAACGATATAAGACAGTTCTAGGCGAGTTTTGAGATTATTTTAGCTTATTTTAAATTAGTTGTAAAGCAGTTGTTGGTGTAGTTGTAAGGTGTGCAGAATTTTACAAACAAAACAAATCTCTAACAAACGATCCCTAACAAAATGTTACAGCCTTTATCATACGCGTTTGCTTTATTCAAGAGGACATTACTCAGTGCTATTACTAGAGTGAATGTCGAATATTTTCTTCGGCCGGAAAAAAATGTAGAAACGCAGAAAGTTGCTTTGACAATTAGGTAAAAATGCAAGAATTAAATATTTCGGAAATGTTGAAATTTATCTATGAAAATTCAAAAATTCGTAAATGCTCGCACCGGACATCGGGACATTTGATCCGGATTTCCCGATAATTTTTTTAGGATTCTTAAAAAAATGTAATTATGTAGGAAGTTTATGAATTAGTTGACGAAAAATACAAAAATATCAAAAAAAACTTTTCTTACAAAAGGCTCTGCAAAACTTAAAAGCTTCTAGAAATCTCTGAATTCTGATCACTATCTTCCCAGTCTTAAAATCTATTTTCTATCCAGATAACGGTCCTTTAAAAAAATTTCAAATTTTCCAAAAAAAGCTTAAAAAACACTATAGCTCGTAGTAAGCTTATCCAAACTCTTAAAAGCGTACCGAATGCCCTAAGTTTCGAACTTTATTTCTACGTTTAAAGATCTACTTTCTATTCGAATAACGATCCTTTAACGGAATATCAACTTTTCCAAAATAAAGCTTTACAAATCTCGAAAGCTCATTAAAAGCTTAGAATTAAAATGTCATTTTACATAATTTCGAATTCAATTTTTATTCGATTCATTAAATTTAGATAAAATATAGAATTCTTGCTAAAAACTTTCATAATCTTTAGTAAGCACAAGCTTAAAGTTTCGAACTTAATTTTTTACGTTTTAAGATCTATTTTCTTCGGGCGTTCCTTTTACTAAATTTTAAATTTTGCCAAGCAAATGCTCACATAAACTCGAAAGCTCATTGCAAGCATATATTTATGCAAAATTTCAGTCCGATAAATGAATTTTTCAAGAAATGGCGAATATAGACAATGCCGTCAGCCCGTCAAGATAACTTGCCATCAATTCAATTCAATTCAAAAAGCTTTCGTTGAGATTTTAACACGGAGATTTTTACCGATTTCATTTAAGTTTATTTACTGGGACATAAAATAGAATTGATAATGAAAAAATTATATCTTGATTAAAAGCTTTGGATAAGTTTTTGGAAGTTTCTTAAAGCTCTTTTGGGACAATTTTAAATTTCAATGACGTTAAATTATTAGAATTGAAAATAGACAAATTATTAAAATGATTGAAAGTTATTCAATAAAATTATTTGAGTTATCAATTTGCATCTATAAAAATTGGCTACGATTTTGTTTATATTTCAGGTTTGCTCTGCGCCTTCAGCGCATTTTTTTATTTATTTATTCTCCAATTGAGAACTATTATCAAATTAAATTCAAATCAAATCAAAGGATCAAATTTAGCATGTACAAATCAAAGTTTTAAGACGGTATTTTAAACAAACTATCTTATTTCCCTGTAAGAGATCTCTTAACTTTTAAAGAGAATAAGTTTCTTGTATTTTAAAATCCAGTTCCCATTTCAATTTTTGAATTGAAGGCACCAGAATCATAATATTCTCTTACGCGATTAATCTGTATCTTACTATACTACTGCTAAAAATCACATCTTCCTCTTTTTGAATATGAATCTAAAGAGTTGTTAAATTATATAGTCAAATATCGAGTAAACATTAATAAAGTTTAAATACGTACGAAATAAAATTCTTCATTATTCAATTTTACTTGAATCCAGTTTGATTTTATATGAAGTTTAAGATCAGACAGAGATTGGTAGAGTTATTCAAGAAAAACTTGACTAGAAGTTCCGGTGGCTATATTTGAATAATTTTGATATTCCAAATTCATTAATTTCATCTCTAAATCGATAGATATTAATACAATTAATATTATATCGAGTCTGACAACTTACAGACCGGCGTTTCGAGTTTTATACATTATTAATTAAATCTACTTATTTATTTCATCACTACCGCACCAATTAATAAAATCTACTACATTTTGAGGCCTTTATTTTAGTATATACGCCGCCGTTGGTCTAATAGCAGTTTTTATAGTCGATATCTTAAATAGGATAAGTTGCATATGGTTAGTTTTACGGAAACAATTACATCTGGTAAGCTCTAAAAATATTTAATTATATTTTAATTTTTGACATGATATAATAGTTTGGTCGCTAATAATTATCTACCCGTAGCTGTACTAAATATAAATATGATTTTATTTTCATAACTGTAAGAATTATTTTTATTTTAGTTTGTTTTAAATTAATCGGAATAAATCAACTTTCTAAATAAATGTAAATAATACCTTTGAAATTTTATTATCTTATTAAAAGGAATGTTTAGATATCAATGATTTAATCCTTTTTCAATCTGAACCGAAAGTTCACCGAAATTCAACACTGAAATATTTTCCTAGTTAAATTATTACTTCATTGTTAACTTGGAATACCAAACAAGGAACGTTTTTATTGTTGATTTAATATTTTTCTTTATCTTATCTCGTTTGAATATTATTTTATTTTGATATTTATTTTGTTAGCAATCCACTACACTTGTTTTAATAATAATTATACAAACCAACACAAAGGATAGCCACCCACAAAAAACAATAAATTTTATTTTATAAATAAAATTGATTAATTTTTACTTCATTTTTAATTTAATTTTAATAAATTATATCTGATTAAAATTACTATAATCATTCGGTTTTTGGTTAAATTAAAATGAATTATATTGTTTTAGAAAGTCAAAGTAAAAGATAAATTATTTTAATCCGTATTTCTTTACTATCGTTAAAATTGATATTACAATAAAATTATCACGTTTATTCAGTACGATATTCATCAACAAACTAAATAAACGGCAATACAAACGGGTTATCATACGGGTGGTACACACAGAATCGTGTGGATTTGACTGTAGTATGAATGGGGGGATCCGCTGTTTGACTTCGTATAAAATCGCGTATGAATGGCGGGAGAAAAATATTAGGATTTACTTCCAAATTGATAAAAAAAAGTTATATTTCCAATGATCATTATAATTGCGGTGTTATATATTGAGAAGCGAGAAACTTCAATGTTATACTAAAACAATAGGTTAAATAACATTGCGAAAATCTGTAAGAGAAGCGAAGCAATGAAGGTGGAAATCGAAGGGTGAAACGATAAGGTCGAAAAGGAAAGGAAAATTGGGAAGAATGTTAAAAAAGTAATTCAAGAAAGGCAATCATCTGAAATTATTTTGCTCACGTTGGCCTGCCCATTATGTGATGCATGGTCGTAACTGTATAAAGACCTTCAACATCACCCATCCTTTTTAACTTTCGTTCTTTCTATATTATTAACTCACAATCAAATGTAGAACCATCTATTTCTTAAGTTAATGACTTTTAATCAATATACGCTTATCTTTCCAATATAAAATATTGAGAATAGAGTTGTTGATAGATTTGTCCCTATAGGCATTTGTAATGCCGTCCGTTTATAATCAGGTACGTTTAAACACAGATTAAAGTAATTTTTGTAATAAAATCTATCTGATTATTATATTTGAGTTTAGGATTTGATAATTTAATAGCAGATCGTTATAATATAACTTATATAATAATAATAGACTTATTTGCACTGAGATTTGATGTCAAGACTTTCTTTCCATCCATCAACAGCCTAAGTGAAAAGTAGCCGTCGTGTACGTTTAGTATTTGAAGTGAAGTGGGCATATTTTCGACTCAAGCCACAGCAATAGTTTACTGGAAATAAAATGTTGTTATAAATTCAATACACTAAAATTAATAAAAAAATTGTTGTAAAAAAAAATTAATAATTTGTAGGAAGAACAATGAAATGAATTTTTAGTAGACATTTTTCGAATAAGCATAATTTGGTTCTAGTTAATGTAAAATTGTAAGTATGCATATATGTATGCCTTCAAAGTATTGATATTAAATTTATGAAAAAAGTAATATTTATATTCTAATTTTCATTAATTAAATGAGTATTATTAAATTTTAAGAAAAATGTGTACATTTAATTGATTAATTTAAATTTGTCGTTACCATTAACATCCCAGGTGACGCTAAAATGTTTAAAGTTCCACTTATTTTTATCTTTCTGACATGACTTTTCTTTTAGTTTTCCCCTACCTAGAAAATTGCATTCAATATGTGGTCCTAAACGTGCTGCTTCTGGTATGGAATGATTGCTAAGTATGCAGTAGCTACTGAAAAATAGGAATATTTGCATTCATTCTGGGTGTACTCTTCCTAAGGGCGTGTACAAGTTGAGGATATTCGATAAACGATAATAGCGTCGATAACAGCGACGAGAAATACACGCGCATATTTCTTTGCTTATTTCTTTGTTTTTATCGCATATTTTAATGGTTTTTATTTTTCATTCTTTTGTGCGTCTACGTTTTAATATATATTGTATACAAAGCAATATAAAAACAATAAACACATGCGATAACAGCAAAGAAATATGCGCTTGTATTTCTTGTCGCTCTTATCGACGCTATTATCGTTAGTCGACTCGCCAACATATTCAGGTCCTAAGACAAAATAGAGCAGGGATGCACAGCTCCTAACACATAGGGTGTTTTCATACCCCCATATAAAAATTAAATTAATTAAAATTAACATGGGAATTGGAGATACCCGCAAGATGATCATAAAAATAATTCGTTAATAATTTAATAGCTTTTCATTTTAGAATTTGAGGACCAATAGATTTGTAACTTTGAAAAATAAAACTATCATACGAATCTAACGAGAATATAGAAAATATAAAATAGATCGTACAATTATTTTTTTGTTTATACATTTTATGTATAACTCAATTCAACTCGTAAAATTGCAGATCTGACAGATTTTTCATTGTTGCCTTCAATAAGAAAAGCTCTATTTCGCGTATTTTGTTTTCGCCTTTTTTGTTTGGCCTTTTGAACTTTCGTCATAATTTTACTTTCCCATTTTTTTCCGTCCGTATTGTTTTTGCTAGCAATTTTAGAAGGCTTGGAAACTAAGGGCTTCTGAACATTTTGCGAACTACGAGTACTACAGTATTGTCTGAAGGGTGAAGATATATAGTTGATCTCATTTTAGGGAGAGTAATCAATAAGAGATGAAAATAATTAATGCTCAGATTGGAAGTAATTAAAGTACAATATTATTGAAGAAAATCAACAAAACAATTTGTTTGGCTTTAATATCTTTCTTATTGAACACAATGCGTATATGTACTTTTAAAAATCGATTCGTTTCAACTTTAAATACAATCAAATTTTGTCCTAAATGAACTTGAAAATATTATTGTTTGTATCCATAAGTCGATTAGAATTAATAGTATTACAACAACCAATTTGTAAGTCAGTCAAAAAGTCTTATCATTGTTTACGTAAATTTCCCTTTTTAACACATTATATAATATTAATCCTCAATTTTTGACACTCAATTATCTTAAATAATTAGTTGTAGGATTAACTCTTTTCGGCATTGTCTGGTCAACATCAGCCATCGTAAAATATTCGATTAAAATTTATTATTTGGTTTTATTGATTTGAAAAAAAGATGAGATATAATCGCATTCAAATTGCTTTCACTATCATATTTATTTCATTTTATTTTTTAATTATATGTAAATGTTTTGACAAAAATCGATGAAGTTGTCCAAACCCATTCACTTTAACTCCGGTATATCGTTCCGTTTTGTAATTCGTGTCGAATCTTTATGTAGCTTCTAAGAAAAATTTGAAAAGGATATTTTTGGGATTCGGTGGAGATGTTATAACGTTACGTTTCCGAGATATCCCGGTTCAAAAACGACATGAAATGCATTACCTACCAAGTTTTCTTAACGAAAACTGTGAAAAGTGAAAATACGTTTTTATGATATCTTGTCTGGAAGTAAAGACATATTTTAATTTGAAAATAACTCCAATAATTTATAAAATTAAAAAGTAATATCAACGCAGTATGAACGATTTAATTTAGTAATTATCATTCAATATATTCAGTGACGATGCAATCCAACATTGCATTGATGATATCCTTCTTATTTTAACCAATATTTTAACTTTCAATTACTAATTCGATATACTTGTTCATTATGATTCCATTAATAAGTAAAAGTAAATAATCCATAATCATAATTAAAAAGAGTAAAATAAAAACTATAACTGATGGTACAAAAAACCGGTGTCCGCAGTCTGGTTAATTATTCAAAAACTAAGCGACACCCAAAGTGACCGAAAAGCTGCATAAAAAAAATGAACCAAAGTAAATAATACAAATCCGATTTATTATAAATTAAATGCAATTAAAAAAGAAAAATAAACATTTAAAAGCAAAAATCATCTTAAATAAATTGAGTAAATATTATTTTTGTAAGCGGAAAAAAATTGTTAGACTGTGAAAGGTTACTGAACTGTTTGCTATGGTTTTGACCATTGCCGCAAATAAACACGAATAAATTACAATAAATTCAAATCAAATAACTAAACAAAATTAACCTTCAAAAGTAACAACAATAATAATTTTAAGACGCGTGAACATATTTGAAGATAAAGGCATTTTCTAAATCGGGTTTTACTATATGTATATCGGGGTTATTATAACGTGAAAGGATATCGAAAAATCCCCTGACTAAACCTTTAAACTTACTGACAATTCGTTTATTAAAAAAATGCAGTCAGTAATAATTTATCAAATTGAGTGAAAAAAATGAAAAAATACAAAACTATTGAATTTTTTGGGGTTTTTTTACTCATTTCTGTTAATTCAGTGTTCACGCATTTTATACGTTAAAATGTAGACATTATCTAAATCTATTATTTTGCTTCACAAAAAACTTATTTACTGGTTAAACTTGTTTCATAATAAAAATTTTCCCAATTTACCAACTTTTACAATATCCCAAATTACTATACAAGCGAAATTTTACTACCAAAAATACATCCAAAATAAATTTAATCAACTAAATTTCACTCAAATAATGCTTCTAAATTCATTTCGAAACAAAAATGGTAACTAAACTAAAGCAACATAATGAGATAATGCTTAAAAATTAAGGTAAACAAAATAAAATCCACACAACAGTGTCAGTTGTAACGTTGGAACATTCAGTTTAAAGCATTTAACAACGCATAAAAGGTAGTATTCTGATTACTGACTTCACCTAATTTACTTTAAGGGGTCGGTTCCCAATCTCGACGACTTTTTTCAAGAATTTTTAATTTCATGGAAAAATTTATTTTATTATTTCCAAGTTTTTATACATAAAAGAGGAGATCTTTAAGTTGTACAGAAGTTGAACTGTACTGCCTGAAGTTTCCACTATTTGAATCAGGGAAATTCAGTAAAATGTGGGAAATAGTCTTGAAAAAATCAGAAGAGTCTAAAAAGGTTGAAAGGAGAACGATGTCAGGATAATAAGTCATATTTAAGTTTAGAAAAATATATGGCGATGGGAATTCAAGTTGGCGACAAGTTGAGGAGATTCGAATAAAATATCAGAAAAATCAGAAGAAATCGAAAAAGTGAGGGGAAAGTAAGAGATAAAACTAGTAAAAATCAAGTTGTGACAAAATTGGGAGGGAGCAGAAGACGTCGAAGACAATGTGAAAATATCAGCTATTGATGAGCAAGCGATTGACCAATTTCCATTTTTCGCATTCCATTTCAATTTTTTGTCAATTTTCCGGCTTTTTTTCTACTTTCCCAGACTCTCAGTTATATTTAAAAATTTGTATGACTTTTCCTTCCTATTTTAAATTTTCTCAAAATTTTTATAAACTTTTCTATGAATTTACATTACTTTTTCGTACTTCGTCTATTTCACGTTAGTTTTTCCGGATTTGTACGATTTTCCAACTTTCTGAAATTTTTCCAATTTTACTCGATTCCTTTTTCTCTTAACTTTTCTATTAACTTTTTAAAATGTAGCTATTTTGGCCGAGTATGCCTCACTTTTTATTGTATAAACGTATTTCCGACCTTTTTTAGTGAAATAAAACACAATGGTTTGTATAAAAAACGAATGAGTGGTTTATTCTCCATCCATTCTCCATCGGAAGCTACAACCTTGGCCCATCGTTCAGGCAACAAGAGGGTCCGGTTGCTTCCAGACGATCCAGTTATCGACCCATTTTTATGTCTTCATAAGAACGGAAGTGCTGCTCTGCCAAGGCTGACTGCATGGAACGGAACAAATGGTGATCTGAAGGAGCAATGCCTGGTGAATACACCGGGTGGGGTAGAATTTCCCAGTTCTGCACTAGGATTTAGCAGCATAAGGTACATATACCTTCAGTGAAAGTACCTAGAGCGAGCTTTCAAGTTCAATGGTTCTCTTTGATTCGTTTAAAAGCATTTTCCTTATTTTTTGAGTGATCAGCTGATTTTATGACAGATATTTTAATCAGCTGATCGTCACACTGTTTTATATTTTTTATTATTGTTTTATTTTAGTTTGTTATCTGATAATTACGGTAATTGATCAATACACGGTAAAATCGACAATTAATTCTCAGTTTTAAAATGTAATAAATATAATAATTATAATAATTATTATAAATTAAATAATAAATTAAATAAATAAAAAATATAATAAAAATACTTAAACGTCCGTGGGTAATTTTAAATTTACCGAAACTAGTATTACTTTTCAGCTTTTTAGTCTCTTAATTAGTGGTGCAAATCATGAAATTAATGGGTTGGTAATTTTTCCATGTAACTAATGTGAACAACTAGAAAATTTTGCACCACTATTTTATATACTACACTGTAGCAAGTCTCTAAGAAAAATCCCTAGAACATAACCTCGAAATTTTCTCTTGAGTAAAATTAAGCTTTAACGAAACATATGACTGAGAGTATAAAGGAGGCAAATGTAAAATTTCTTTATGATGGTGGTTAAGATATGGTTAACAGATCGAAAATCCCTTAGGGGGTCACTTTCTCAATCGTTCTCCATACAAAAAACCTGATTTGCATGTACCTTTTTCTAAAAAACTACTGGGCCGATTTCTCTGAAATTTTGTCCAAAGTAAAGCTTTTTAGCAGAAATTAAAAAATATTAATTGGATTCTGAATTATGACACGAAAAAGAAAATGGAAACTTTTACGAGTTTCTTACATTTTTAAAAAATCCACTGCTCAACTTATGGAAATTTCCTCTGCTTAAAAGGTTTACTTTGGAGGTAAGAACATGTGTACAAAATTTCAGAGAAA
>JANTOP010040802.1:0-10656 GCA_027564815.1 Symmerus nobilis | reverse complement strand
ACGATAAATCTTATTAGAAAGTATAACGCTAGGAGTATATTTTTAATAGGAATTATTTGGAATTAAAATGAAATGTGGATATTTAATTATTATGTATGTTGTTGACCCACAACACTTTATACAATTTCATTCATAATCGTCCATCTCAATCGTTATCATCGTCATCATATCCATATTTTCTTCTATATCAAAAATTATATGTATGCATTTGTTATTCAAATACTGATGGAAAACAATTTTTTTTAGACGCAGGGTACATATAATTTCCAGAGTAAATCCTATTGAGAATAATGAACCATTTGACACATTACTCTTTAATACATGTGTCAATCGTTTCAAAATGTATCTTGGCCATCAACTTTAGGCACCACTGTTATTAAATTGACTAACCCATTTCTCGGAATTGTCACGGCTCATTTTGGCGTTCATTAAAATATGGCTGCCAAGTTATAGCGTTAAGAGAAAACGGTTTCTAAAAGTTAATAAAGTTACAAATTGAACTAATTTAAATTAAATTTTATTTTTTACGCAGTGAGTATTAAAAAGCAGCAATCGTGTCTACCGCTCAGCTACTCGATCTTGTCGCCATGGCCGGCGGAATAAATATGGCCTCAAAAGTGGTACAAGTGACGAACATCGCACCGCAAGCCACCAAAGATCAAATGCAAAGTTTGTTCGGTAACATTGGAAAAATCGATGAAATCCGTTTGTATCCAACGATCCGAGATGTCTCATGTCCGGTCATATCACGCATTTGCTACGTGAAATACTTTGAAAGTAGCTGCGTTGCGGTCGCTCAACATCTCACGAACACCGTTTTCATTGATCGTGCTTTAATTGTCTGTCCCGTTCAATCTGGCTACATACCTGATGAGTTTCGGGCTCTGGAAATGACCAATAATGGTAGTATGGTGCCTGGATTACAGACGCCCGATTCACATTTACCACCTGAGGTTGTTAATCGAATTGAAGGAATGCATCCGAATCAGGTGAGTTGGAAATTTAAATAAATTTAATGGAAATATAATCGTTGCTTCTATCTTTAGATCGTACGGACGGCTGATCCAAAATTAACCGAAAATAATCTACCAGATTATCCAGCTCTACCGGCCGCATATGATGGCCGGCGTATTGAGGAAATCCGACGAACCATAATTGTTTTGGATATTCCATCTGACTGGCATTTGGATGATCTAATGGATTTGTTTGGCCAAGTGGGAGAGGTGAAGTATGCCCGTTTCGCCGAAAAGAATCGTGAGAAATTTGCAATGATCGAGTTTTGTGAACAGAAGAGTATAATTGAGGCGTTAAAGATGCAAGGAACTCGTTTTCATGGTGAATATTTGAATATTTATCATTCTACGTCCGCGATTAATAAGCCGGAAGCGAAAAGTAATGAGGCGGCTCAACGCGAAATCGAGGAGGCAATGTCGATTGTTAAAGAAGCTCAAAATATGATTTCAGCTGCAATCGATCCGGTCATTGGTATGCTATCAAAGGATAAGAGTCGCCGACGAACCCGGTCCCGATCTCGTTCTCATCGCCGATCGCGTTCCCGTTCAAAGCGATCACATTCACGGAAGCGATCCCGTTCAAAAGGCCGTTCCCGGCGAACCCGAAGCCGCTCTCGAAAACGGACCCGTTCCCCATCGAAATCACGCAGCAAACGTTCGAAGTCGAAGCGTTCGAGATCTCGTTCGAAGCGTCGTTCAAAGTCAAAATCCCGAATGAAGCGATCCAGTTCACGATCCTACTCACGACGGTCCACTTCTCGATCCCGATCGAAGCGGACCCGTTCCCGGGATCGCCGTAAACGATCTAAATCACGACGGCGCAGCCGTACACGATCACCGGTTTCACATCGTCGTCGGACACGATCTCGTGATCGTAAGCGATCCCGTTCGCGAGATCGTCGTCGTTCGTCCCGCAAGGAAGAGAAACGTCATCGGTCGAGATCACGTTCGCGAAGTCGCCATCGACGTTCCCATTCGCGTGGTGGCACTCGATCCAGCCGCACTAAGGACTCGTCTCGTAGCACGAAACGACGTAGCCGTTCTACTGATTCGAAGAAATTGAAACGTATTACTGATGATGGAAAGAAACCAGTACGACGGGATTATGATGCCGAGGAGAATATTGGAGCAGATGAGCCGGGCGGGACAACAATTCGGGCTCCCGAATTGCCGGTCGCTAAATCTCCGGCAGCTGCATCTACATCCTCTTCGTCAACGGCGAAGAATCGTTCGGCCAGTCCTGAGAAGTCGGATAATATGGATATTTCCAATTCACCATAATTGTCATCAGTTCAGTTTTTATTCTTTTATACATTTCACTTAATAGCTGTTTCTGAACTTAATGATAAACAATATATCTAATCTACATTTTATCTACAATTTTTACATACATTCATACAGAGGTTGTTTCCAATAGATTGACACAAACTGGTTAAATTGTAATCAGACTCAAGTCGATGAGGAAATGCATATTTTTATGGCATAAACTTTATTCAATTAATTAAATTAATCTCATCAATAAGTTAATGTTTTAAAATTTGGAATATTCGCATTGCAAAATGGGCACTCACATACACTCGTTTTTTTAATTTAGTTATTAGGAGGTTTTCAGGACGCTCTAATAAAATTACTATTGCGTATAGAAGGCTACATAATATATGACCGATTGACCCTTAATTTATCGACTTAAGTTTCGAAAATAATTCATATGGCATGGATTTCTAACAGAGGTCTGCATGATCATTATTATACTGATCAAACTTGAGAACCTTTGCTACTTGTGAACCTTGTGAACCTACTGAGGGCAGATATCATTCAGATACGACTCACAACAATTACTTGCTTGGATATATTGTATGTGAGACATTTTACTCACAAACAATTTATCTTTTATAACATGTAAGGTATATAAGTCACGTTTAAGCCTTTTGAATGATACATGCGAACCACTTCCTAAATGTATCTTTTCGTGTATCCGACAAACAAATGTAATATGAGTGACCTGGATTTTATAAATTTAAAATCACAAGTAGCTCAATCACCAGTACCCAACGTGTTGAAACATTTAATATACAATAGTTACGGGGCAATAAACCTAACTGTCCATTGAGGAAATTGTGGAAAAACAATTTAAAAGAAACAACCCCTCAGATCTTAAAGGGATCGATATAAGGGGTCACTTTTCAGAAAAACGGTTATAATTTCTCGAAAAATTTAAAATTTGGAAATTTGAAAACGGATTCAAATAGGGAATAACCAGGGTGATCTATCAATACTTTTACTACGAGAGTTAGGTTCCTTCCCAACCTATGTGTTAAAAGTCCTTCTAAAACCCTTGTACAAATTACAATAAAATTCAACGATTTTTGTTCAAATTCCTCGAAACATTTTTTTTTTAATTTTCTAATCTAATAACAGCAAATTGTTTCTAAGTGATTTTCGATTAGTTTTTATTAAGAAAATTTTTTTGAAAAAATTATTCGTTTTCAAATTTATTTTATTTTATAGTCCAAAAACAAAATCGAAGCAATGTTTCGATTTTAAAGAATTTTTCTGACACTCTTTTGGAAATATTAAAGTTCTGTTAAATATTCTTGAGGAACCGGAAAATACGATTATAGAAAATTAAACCTAAAGCTCTAGTAGGGAAATTGAACGACAAACTTTTATAAAAAATCATCCCCCGGTTTATCGACATACACAAGAACAAAGATTCAAATAGGCGGTAACTAGGGGGATCTATCAACATCGTATGGTGAAGGGGTGTATATACATATATGTTAATGATAACAAATCATTTCTAAGCAATTAACGGGGATATTTTATTAATAGTTTCTCAAAAAAAAAAATTAACCATATCGGGATTTATTTTATTTTGGCCGAAAAACGAAGATTCAATTTTAATTAACACGGCTGCAGATGACATTATAGCTTTAGCAAATAAAGTTAGATTGGGGGATGTGATGACTATGGAATGTCCGATGAGGATCAAATCGCGAATTTGTCTCAAATATCGGCATAAATTGTGAAGTCTACGCCAGAATCGGAAAGTCCAATCGAAATGTTCTAATAAAAACCGGCTTTTAAAATAAAATGTAGGAATAATCCAAAGTGCATTATCAAAATTTCCAAATATGACCAAAACCTCGCGCATCCATTTCCGCCTGCACATTTCCCTCAGTGCGTGCATCACTGATTTCAAAATCGTTGGTACTAGGGAATACAATACCGGACGGTAAAAATCATATCGGTATTTCGCTATTTTTTTTGTATGATACCGGTATACCGGTATTTATAAAAACATTGATTTAAAAAAAAAATTTTACGTTAAATTTGTTTTAGCATTAATTTGGCATCATTAGATTAAAAAAATTCTGAAAAAAATTGTTGGAGCATTTTATACAAATAAAGCATTTTTATTGAATTTTTTCATGGTAATATTTAAGGGGATTTTAAATATATTTATTGTGAGCGGACCCCCTCACTTTATGGTGTTGGTAAATTTCGCTAATTACCGCTTATTTAAATGCCGAAATTTTCAAATTTTAAATTTTCCAGAAAATTATATTACTAATTTCTCTATTGCCCGTTTATGTCGACCCCCCTAAAATCAGGGGATTAATTTTTTAAAAATGTTTCTTCTACAATTTGCTTACCGAAACGTTAGGTTTAATTTCCTGTACTTATATTTTTCAATTCCTCAAGAAAATTTTGCGGAAAATTTCGCTTCGATTTTTCTGTCCAAGATAGAATAAAACCCGAAATGGTTGATTTTTTTGAGAAACTTTCTTAATAAAATCTCTTCATTAATTACTTGAAAATGATTTGCCATCATTAGATTAGAAAATTTTTGAATAAATTTCCCATTAAAGTTCTGAAGAACATTTCGATCAAAAATCGTTCGATTTTATTGAATTTTTTACACATAAGGTGATGTATGACCTAAATTATCGTCTATTCAACTCCATTTCGAAAATAGGAAATTTTATATTTTCCGGAAAATGTTGACAATTTTTCAAAAAAGTGTCCATTTTTGATAGGTACACCCTGTATCGACCCCCGGAATACAGGTTATCCACTATCATACTCAAAACGTTTCAACACTTTTTTTAATACATTACTAATACAGCAGAGGGTTATATGTGCTGTTCTTACTGGGACACCTATTTCCAAATCTATCGCCTTCTGCATTTCTTCTTCAATCATGTTTATATTGTCGAAGTCACGTAGTTTCATTTCATCATCTACAGTATGATTTTCATTGAGACATTTGAGACTAATGTAATCTGCTCCACTGGTTCGATCATCCATCATAGGTCTGTTTGCCAATGTTGAATTTACCTTGTAAATTTCAAATGTTTTCATTCTTGGCAAGGTAAATCCATCGCTTATCAGACCACTTTTATAACCGCGATGTAAATATTGAAGAACTTCAGAACTTTCAGTTTTGTTCTGCGGTGAGTTATTTGAAATTTTAACGCTTATTCCATTTCGAGAGATAATCCTGTTCTTAATTTCTGAAGTGTATTTGTTAAAAATTTCAAAGTTGCGTCAGTATATTATATTTTGAAAACCGATACCGAAATACCGGTATTTATAAAATCAAATAACGGTATTTCGATATTCAAAAAATGACCGGTATTGTATTCCCTAGTTGGTACTGTTGGCAATATCGTCGTTGTTGTCCTCATTTGATTTGAACAACGATATCGAAAGTTTTTTAAATCGCTGTTTTGGAATTTTTTAGTAATTTAAATCTTTTGCCAGCAACATAGAGCATTTAGCTACCCAATTAACATTTTGGACCTTATAAAGGTTTCAGATACGTTCTTAGCACCAACTTACAAAACCTAAGCATTAACACACCATTAATACAAGTAAAGCATCCCTATAGTTAGTGGGATTAAAAGGGAATAATCTGTTCTTGTCTCTTTGTCGTCTAAAAAGGGCTTTACGTGTCATATAATTATTAATTTCTCTCAAAACTTTTCTCGGTTCTCGGATTTTAAAGACAATTCTACACTAAAAAGCGGATAGTTGTCTAGATCCCCGATAAAAACGAAACAACGAATTGTACGACTGTTATAATTATAATTATATAAAATAATGAAAATATATAACTTATTTTTTAACATGAGTGTTCTGAATATGATTTTTAATGACACCCCGAGGATTCATCTTATAGACTTTTGCATCCATCAATGTTTGGAAACATTCATATCGATTCATGAATTGTTGCTTCTTATTCTTCGTTTTCTCTGCTCTACGAATCTTCTTTCCCGTTCCGAGTTGTTTCGATAGTGTATTAGTTTTCTCGAATTGCGGTACCCCAGTTCGGGTATCAGACGACTTCATCTTAAAAAGTGGATTCAATGATGGCAATGCATCGTTCAATGATGGTAGGGATTCTTTAAGTGATTTCAAATTATTAAAACTATGCTGCAATATATTTCGCTGGGCGGAAATCTTTTTCTTATTCTTCATGGCTTTGGATTTTTGGTTTATCTGTTGCCTTGCCTGTTGTATGATATCGATTTTTTTCAATAGTCTCTCATGACGAAATTTTAATTTTTGATTTTTTGTCATTTTTATTTCTGGTTTTCGATCGGATGGTTTCGTGAATTTCATTACCAATGACTCCTTCGAACCTTTAATTTTGGATGAATTGTCGATTGGAACATTATCCCGTTCGACAGTTCCTAAATTCGTTTTGATATCTTTTAACTGAATATTTATTCCAGCAAAGACATTGGACGGAACATTTAATGTAAATGGCTTCGATTGATGACCTGAATCTACGATATTTTTAGCTAATGGGGTAGTCAAGCTTTCTCTGCCAACGGCCGAAATATGAAATTTAACTCGTTCCTTTCTTACTTTTCCCATTTTATTGTTTCCTAAAATCATACAATTAATCTATTATAAATATGTACTTGTAATAACTTAGGGTTTAATATGTAGACAAACATTTTGGGTTTATTATCTGTAAGTTACCACGATTAAGACCCTAATAGTAGTGAAAAGTTTCTTGGGGGATTCAATTATTTTAGGAAAAGATGATCTGTAATTATTAAAAGCTTATGTAAGCAATTAAAAAAAATTTACTTTAATAATATTTACAATAAAATTGTACAGGAAAAGCTACATAATTAGGCCATTGAGATTTTACCATCATTTTAATCTCTATATTCGGCTACACATAAACAAGCATTTGTTCCACCAAATCCGAATGCATTTTTCAATGCTACCCGACGTTTATCACTTCTCCAACGTTGCGCTTTATTGGCGACCAGGTACAAATCCTCATCAATTGGATTTTCTAAATTTATTGTTGGTGGAAAAATGCCATCACGGCAAGCCAATATAGTGAAAATCGTCTCTAAATTACCGGCGGCACCCAATAAATGACCATGGGCACCTTTTGTCGATGACACAGCGAAATCTTTTGTCAATCCATCAAATAATGATCGTATTGCTTTTAATTCAATTACATCACCAACTGGAGTTGATGTGGCATGAGCGTTTATATAACCAACATCGATTGGCTTAACATTGGCATCGTTAAGTGCGCGAGTCATAGCCAATATAGCACCGGATCCATCTTCTCTTGGTGATGTTAAATGGGATGCATCACCAGATAAACCATATCCTAATATTTCCGCTAAGATAACAGCTTCCCTTTGTTTGGCATGTTGTAATTCCTCCAACACAAGGATACCGGCACCTTCGCCCATTACAAAACCATCCCGATCACGATCAAAAGGTCTTGAAGATCGTTTCGGTGTGTCATTGTACGCAACGCTTAACGCTCTTAAGCGACAAAAACCAGCAATGGACAGCGGACTAATGCAAGCTTCCGTTCCACCACAAACCATAACGTCGGCATCGCCATATTTGATGAAACGATAAGAATCACCAATGGAATGAGCACCAGTCGCACAGGCTGTTGATACAGCATGATTCGGTCCTCGGAAACCATACTTCATACTCACTTGACCGGCTGCCATGTTTAGTAGTATGCGTGGCACAAAGAATGGACTAACACGATTGTAACCTTTTAACAGACTATCATTTGTATTACAAATGTCAACCAAATCAACCATTCCCATCCCGATAGCTACACCGGTTGACAACTGTTCGGTTGGCTGCTTGGCAAACCAATTAGCTTGTAATAATGCTTCTTGGGTGGCAAGGAGTGCCCAAGCGGTCGCAGGAACCATTGTTTTTAGTTCTGTTTTCGTGAAATGCGTCTCAATATTAATTTGATCTGGAGATATTTTACCAGCAATACGACATGGAAGTCTTTCGTAGTCTTCGCCGATTAATTTAACGATACCACATTTGCCATCCTTAATATTACTCCAAGCTTCTGATGTATTTACACCAACGGGACAGATGGTACCCAGACCAGTCACAACGACACGTCGTTGATGATTCACGGTATTACTGAGATATCTATGGTTTTCATTTCTTTGTAACAGCCATGTATTCCTAGCTAAACAATTTAACGTAGCTGATCTCATAGCAAAAGTCACGGAACTTGTAATCTTCCCTAAGACCCTAAACAGAGCTGGATATTTAGGTTGTTAATTACCGATAACAAAGTCTTACCTGTATTGTTCGCAAGGTATATAGAACTTCAAATGCTTCGGTTATTCTGTATTATGGTATTTTAACTTAATCTTCATTTCTAATCATTTCCTGTCTATAAATACATTTCCGTTCATTCGGATAATGTGAAGTAGAAGTAGTAAATTATCCAGTATTTTAATCGTCATCCGTCATTCAATGAAAATAAAACAGTGGTGCCTAATAGGAATATTTATAGTCAGCCGTCGTTATCAAGAGTTAAATACAGTAAAACCTCTACATAGACTCACCATCTGATGAATTTCCGCATCCATACGGCTATGGAATTTTTGATCAATGACTGCAAACTTAAAATAAAATTAAGTTACTCATTTCTTTCTTTCACGTCATTTTTAAGTAAAGGTTGCTTTCCTTTACCCCAGCGGTGTCCAACCCGCGGCCCGCGGTCCGCATGCGTCCCGCTAAGGTCCTGTGAGCGAGCCGCCATAAGATTTTAAATTATTTGAATTACATTTCATTGTTAACTCAGATGCGCCAACCCCCCCCCCCCTCTCCAGCCTTAGAATATATATTGAAAATAAAGCTTTTTTTACCGAAGTTAAATATATGAAATGTTTGTGTCTTTTATTTGTTTGTTTGTTTGAAGAAAAATCGATTTGATGATTTATTTTGATAAAAAAATGGTATATTCAGCCCTAAATCATCTTAATTATGAATTCAAAATATCCACTAAAAATGTTTTCATTTTTTTTTTTAATTTTGGTAAATTTTGGGGTTAATTTGTAAAATTTAGCATAAAAAGTGGTTTGGACATTCTGTTCTACGAGTGCGAAATCATTATTTCCAAAAATTTAATTTAATAAAAGCAGCATCACTTTTTTAGATGGAAATCTCGAAAATTCATTAATAAGATAACATAAAGGAAAAGTTGAGGTATATTTCTGGTAAGTTTGCAAATCTAAGCAAAACCGAGTGTTCACTAAAATAGTACTTACCTACTTATTTCACTTCATTATTATTTTATTATTAGTTTATTTTATTAATTTATTATTAGTTAATTTTGATGCTTCAAAATAGCTCGCGGAGGAATTTGTGTTGGACAAGCCTGCTCTATCCGAAATGTATAGCTATCGTATGTCAAATATATACGGTACGTAGGCAGGCCCTCACAAGTTTACAATTTATTATTTTAACCACTTCTACTTATTGGAAAGAGGGTATTCAATTGGTTCACGGCATTTGATTTAGAATAGAGTCGTTATTTATCCAAATTTTTTTTTTAATTTTTCGATTTTTGAATTCTTTTTCCATTCTGGTCCTTAAGAGGATATTTATATTTTAAAATTTGACATGAAAATGGTGGACTTTTTTAAGATTTGTAGGAAAGCACTACCATATAACCACACGCATTCGTTTTACCTGTTAATTAATTTTTTTTTGATAAGGTGTGACAAATCCCAAGGAAAGCATAGCTTAACTAGTGACAACAGCACCGAAAATATATCTAAATGACTGCTCCAATTTGCAACTCTGTAATGCCTTGGCAAAATATTAAAATTTAAATTAATTAATTAAGAGGACCTATTTAACGAGTGAAAAGAGCTGTCCCTAGTTTCATTGTATCTGATGTGCTGATGGACAATGGAAAATAAATTATATTCGAATTGTGTGGCGTTCTTTACGCCTAATCTCTATAAATATCTGCCTAATTTCCCATTATACAATTAAAGGAAATTCGTTATAGAATGACTAAATTTTACTTTTTGAACGTAAACGATAAGCATGCATGTAAAGAAACTCAATTTAGAGATGCTTCACAAAGCATCAAAGTCATCGGTAAGCCCATAAATTTACGAACATAATTCGATAAATCTGAAAGTTTTACGGCTTTACATAAAAGTCAAGCATTTCCTCATTAATCTTTATTTTGTCGGTTCAAGAGAGATGTTTTCTAGTATTTTAGATATTGAGAGATAAATATATCTGTGTCTCCAAGCATTAACCGCTTAAGTCGACTTAAGACGAAATTGAGTTATGAGCACCATCGTATTCT
>JANTOP010040791.1:0-10658 GCA_027564815.1 Symmerus nobilis | reverse complement strand
CAGTATGGGAGGTTTGACCCTATTTTCGTAGCCTCAGTAAACACCAAATAACTTTATAATTACACTCCTTAAAATTTGCAAAAATTAATATCATTTTGCGACGTATATATTATTATTATTTCATATGGCATTCTTGCATCAAATTGGTATAGCAAAAATTGTTGAGAACTTGAACGGAATCTCACGACTGAATTTAAATTAAAAACTAAGCGAAAAATCATGGGATAAGGACACTTTAATTTTTAAGTGATAGAAGAAGTTATAGAGCTGGGGTGGGCAACCTAATCTGTGTAGAGGGCCGCATGGAAATGAAAAAATCTCGGAGGGCCACTTGATAATATTCTAGGAATATATACTGTAAATTTACCACATCGAGAAAGTATTTGGAAATGTCTGAATATTTTCCGAAAATTTAGGAAAATAAGGAGAAAGTCGGAAAAATGAGTAATGGTGTGAAAATGTCAGACAATCTTCAGTTAATGGAGTAAAGTTAGTAGGGATGGCGAACAATCGGAAATAAATATGTATAAGTAATAGAAAATCCAAGTTCGGCGCAAATCGCTCGTCAAAATTTAGGGGTTGATTTTTTTCGACTTATGAGAAATTACTTTCTTCATTATTCGTTTAAGAACAATTTTGCGTTTTTATATTTTTGAAATTTCGGAGAAAATTTCTTGGAAATTCAGTTTATACTAAATGGTTCCCAAATTCATGACAATTATAAGCAAATATTTTGTTTTCTTGGAAATTTATATTTTGGCATTCAATTGAATTTTTTGAATGAAATTTCGTGAAATTTTCTGCTAGTGAAATTTTGAAAATTATAAAAATTGAGAAAAACCTTGAAATTGAATGATTTGTTTGGTAATCAAAAAATATCTTGAAAATTGGATGGAAAATCATCGATATTTTCCTGGTTTTCTTCGGATCTCTCCACACTTTATATGATTTTTCTTTGCTGATTACCAGCTATCCGAATCTTTTCCCCATTTTTGTAACTCTTTAGTGACTTTTGACAACTTTAAACGAGTTGTTGATAACATTTTCATGACTTTCCTTTTCATTATCGGCACTTTCTTGGGTTTTATTCTAAATTTCTGGATTTTCTGATTTTTTGTCGTAGAATAGTACGCAATGGATAAGAAGAATCGATCAATTAGCCAAGTTGAAAGAAATGGACAAATTAACAACTTTTTTAGAAAACATTTATTTTAATCAATAATTTGAATCCTTCCAGTCACCCACAACCCATCTTACACATTCCCTAAACCCCAATTAATAGGTTATGAATGGGTACTCGAGTTTCATTTCGTGCTCTATTTCTGCCATAACGACGAAAATGTGACCCATAACTCAATATCTATCAATCTTGGCCACAACAAGTCAGAATATGACTAAAAAAAATTGTTAATGCTTGTAATATAGTGACAAAAAGGACAAAATAGTTAGAAAAAGTCTATAAAAAAAAGCAACGAGACGGTCAGGAACTCAGAAATTAAATTTAAAAATTTAGAATAATTGAAAAAGTTAGGGAAAGTCAGTAAAATTAGGGAAAGTAAAGTGCGGGAAAAATCAGAATGATTCGGTAAACAGTCGGAAAATTACCGAAAAAATTTAGAAATTCAGAAAAATTAAATTGATTATTTCCCAGTTATTAATCTGTTTGAAAATCGCCAGAAATTTTTCAATTCTAAATTTTATTAAGAAAAGTTCATCTAATTTGGCTGAATTTCTTTTCCCCGGATAGTTGATCATTTTCCATATTTCTAATTTCTAATTATGTTTAATTTTTAATTATAAATGGAAATAAGAAATGTATAACTGACTCAATCTTGAATTTTCTTGATTTAAACTTGCTTTTTACTGATATTTAGAAAATAGTTCGTAGGTTTCGTAGGTTCTTATGTTTAGTACATATTACAAACAACTTTGTTCGTTTTACAAAAGTATTAATCGAGTTAGTAGATGGTCCCGCGGGCCAATCGAATCGTTTAATCGGGTCGCAATCGGTCCGCGGGATATATAGGATTAGAAATTAAATTACAAAATTAACAGGTTCCGTCCCTAGTCAACAAATCGAATTCTACGGTGAGATATTGTCGAGTCGATACAACTCGACACAGAATTTCATACATATTTTTACTTTGACTCGACTTAGCAAAATATAACCTCTGATTTTAGATTGTAACGAAATCAAATAGATCAAGTTCCGATAGTCAGTCAAAATCAGGCCCCAGCCTTTTCATATCAATTACATACAAATTTTATGTATCATATACCTGCCTTTACCTCGCACCCTCCTTTTACTCAAAATAACAAATAAAAACCGGTTACGAGAGAATACGAGAGAGAATTGTTCAGTAGCGAAGTTATAAATGTTTATCATGAATACATTTTTCATGTAACTGTTAATTGTTGTTAATGCATTTGGATCCGCTCTTGAGTCTGGTTTTACGTCACAGTTAGTACAACAAGATACATTTTTGGTTTGTTAGGCCGTCTCCATATATAATACCTCCATTGTCAAAATAGATTAAAAACTCAGCTACAAAGATTTTTTTGTGAAATAACCGCGTAGTACAAGACTTGTGTGTATTATCCACTTAGCTATTGCGCCGGTTAAAACATACTAATGATATCCGTTAAATAATAGCGATCTGTTACCAATTCCATCAGTCTCTAATTGTTACGAATATGTTAAACCAAAAATACTAGGGAATTAAATTAAATTCCGAATTTAAGTTCGATTACTAGGCTGCCTTCTCCCAGCTTAGCAGTTATATTTTCTAAGGGCGTTTTATTTATAAGAAATTTGGAACTTTATCTCAAATAGAATAACTTTTTTTCGTCTGGTATCATCTGCTAATGCTTTGAATAATCACTTACTGTACTCTACGGTTAAAAGCATTTACTACTTTAGCCTTTATATAATTTATTGCATATCTTCGAAACTTCCTAATATTTTTAGGTTTCATGAAATTTGTCTTTCGTTTTAAATTTGTAGATTCGATTTTGGTCGAATTTTCCAAATTTTACGAAAATGTCTTGAACGTTCTGAATTTTCTCCTGCATAAAAATTATAGAATTTCAGATTATTCAAATATTTTATTTTCTTAATTTTGTTGTTGAATTTCAAAATGTGATGAAATTGTCCGATTTTCGTTATTTGTACAAGTTATCTGATTTTCATGAAATTATCAGGTAAATAAAGCCCAAGTTAGTAAGCATTATTTTTGTTATTGACCATTACTGAGCGTTAAAAGAATCCTCTAAACAGCCTGAAATTTCGAATATGAGTGAGGTCGACTGACCACCGACCATCTAGTTGCACATTCTCTTTGCATCAACTTTGGCAAAATAATTCGAGACCGAAGTTAGAGGTTAAATATTTTTTAATATTAATCTTTTACGACAATTTACATACAGAAACATACAAATAATCGATATTTGTGATTTTTTCAAACAACCGGCTTTTTGACCTAAATTTGTAATAAAAAAAAAAAACATTTTAATTGAACAATTGTACCGACGGGGCCAGTAAAATTAATTAAAATCGGGGCTCGATCGATATACTGAAAAATAATTTATATCAAGGATAATCTTAGGATGAGACCACTTACCATCTGTTCCTAAATTCCGTGCAATATGTGTCCATGCCAGTTCTTTCGTAACACACTTATCAGCCCCATTAACCGCATTGCTACGCTGTCGATTATAGATTATCCCATGCTTTTGTACTTCCATTATAATCCGTTCGTCCATCATTTTTACCAGTCGATCCTAGCTCCTTGTCAATTTTTGAAACAACAAACAAGAATTATGAAGAGAAACGAAAAAAATCAATTGTGATTATTTCTTGATGGTTTTTGTGTTGGTTCGAAAGAGGAACATGAAGAATGTTGGTTTTTTGGTATTAATTTTTATGTTTTGTGTGTCCGGATGGATGGATGGCGTATAAAGCCGCAACAACGAAAAAAACGATATCAAAAGAAATAAAAACCTCACCGAAAAATAAATAGGAAAATTAATTAGAAAAAAAAACCAATTAAACAATTTTTTTTTATTAATAAAAAAATAGTTCACGTCTCAAACACAAACACACATCACGTAAGCACATTGCTTAATTAAAAACGGTAATTAAGATTTTCCACTCTTAAAAATTAATCAAACAACGAGACGATGTATAAAAATATTAAAATAATAAAATAAAATCTATATATAAAAATTATAATTAATTTTCAATTAACGTTAATTAACATCCGTCCGTGATGGATGTGTACGAAGAGTACGAAACGATACCGCAGCACAGAAAGCTGTGCAATACAAAAAAAAGAAAAAAAACAGGCTTCGATTGGACCGATGATACGATTACTTTACCATATCCAAGAACGAAACAAACAGCAGCCCAAAGAATAATGGAATTATTAGGGGGGAAAAGAAGTAACAGAGAAGAAAGGTTTGTCGAGAAGAGCAAGATTACAAAAAAAAATGTAATTAAACGATTTGAGGATAAGTAGCTTTATACATCCATCCATCTATATCTATACACATATGCATATGAATATATATATATATATATACAAACTTTAATTAAAATACTTACTAAACGTGCATGTATGGATGTAATTGTAGTTTTTTTTATATTATTCTTCTTTTCTTAATGGCGCGTTGTTTTGCGCTGGCTTGGGGAATCGCCGTTTTGTCCGTAATCACCGAATACCGAATTACCGAAATCAACCTCTTGTGAATCACGTCGGTGCGTTGTTTTTTCTATGGTTTCTTCATTTATACATTAAAAATATTATATTTTTATATCAATTATCATTTAAATAATACGCATGGCAATTAAATAATTCATTTTTTTAATGAAAAACACATTTTTATAGTAAAATTGTCACTGTTTACAAACATTTTACACACCCGCTAAAACATTCTGATTTTTTGTGATTTTTTTTTTATTTGAAAAGCCCTCGATCTTGACGGTTTGTCTAAAATAAAACGGCCGTCAAAAATGCAATAATTTGTTGTACTAGATTTGATATTAAATTGACGGAGTATCCGCGTAAATACAGGGTGGGCCATTTAAATGTTGATTTTTATAAACGCTATAAATTATTTTACTCATTTTTTATCAACTTTAGATTGAATTATTGGCTGTACAAATAAGTTTTGAGGGTTTTTTTTTGTAAATTTGATAGTTTATTCAGAGATATTGGTGCAACGTATTTTATTCAAAGTATTGTCCATCGGTAGTAGGGATTGCAAATATACCGGATTTTTTCATTACCGGTAATTCGGTAATGGAAAAATCCATTACCGGTTTACCGGTAATCTTGCACATTTTCTAAAATTATTCTGAAAAGCAGACATGTGATGTCTCCATGAATGGTCTCTGAATGATTCCATAAATAGACTAAATTTCTGGGAACTTGACGTGAAAAGAAGTACGTTTGTACATCGCTGTAAAAAATACTTTAAATAGACTTTTTAGAAATTTTCCTACGTAAAGCTCTCATAAAAAAGGTTCTCTACAAGTGACTTCAAACCGCAATGCGTTTAAAATTTTTGTCAATGTTATATTTTATATGTTAATGCCGTTGCAGCTGTACCTATTATGCGATTTCGCTCAGAACTAGTTCGAATATCGAAAAGCCCTTTCCAGGGCATATTCTGGACCCTTCAAGGATTGCAAAAAGCCACAAAATAATTTTTTACCGAATTTACCGGTAATAAAATTATGCATTTTGATTCGGTAAATCGGTATTGCAATCCCTAATCGTTAGCTATGACCTTTTTCAACCTTTCAGGTAGTAAACGGATTCCGCATTGAAAGAATTCCTCGACTTTTGATGCGATCGAAGTATCGACCCAATTTTTGGCTTCTTCGTAAGCACTGAAGTGCTGCTCGGCCATGCCATGATTCTTCGACCAGAATAAGTTGTAGTCGGAAAAGCAATATCTGGTGAATACAGCAGGTGGGTTAGGACATCACATTGAAGCGCCTGCAATGTTTGATGATTTTTACAACATGTGACCTAGCGTTATTGTGCTGAAAAATCACTTTTTCATGTCTTTCGGCATATTGGGGGCGTTTGAGCTTCAAGGATCGGCTCAATTGGAGCAATTGTTGTTGGTAACGTTCTAATTACTGGCATCCCTTCGCGTTCTTTATCACTGGTGTCAAAATCGCCAGTTTTAAAACGCCGAAACCAGTACTCACATGTTTTTATTGATGGAGTACTGTGGATACCCACCAGCTGAACGTTCTACAAATTAAAACCAGAAAGCAGCGCTTCCTGCAAATTGTGTTTTTTTTGGCACAAATGTTGCCATGGTTAAGAACACGAAAAAAAAGTATATTGTTACACATCATCGAAATGACATATACCTACTGATTCTTAGAGGGAAGTGATGACACATTATTATAGGGTCTATATCTATTTATAACTTAAAATCCGGATTTTTTTTTAGGAAATTTGTTGTCCATCGGAAGTTTCAACATTTCCCCAAAGAATTTCAATCAACATTTCAACATTTCAATCAAAGAACGAATCGAGCCATTTTTTTACGCCTTGGACTGAAGTGAAGCGTATTCCGGAAAGTGCTTTCTGCATCGGCCGAAACAAATGGTAGTCAGAAGGCGCCAAGTCTGGGCTATATGGCGGGTCGGGCAGAACTTCCCACCCGCTATTTTCCAAATAGTTTTTAACGGGTTGAACAACATGTGGCCGAGCATTGTCATGTTGGGAAATCAATGTCTCGTCTCTGGTCTCCCATTCTGGCCGTTTTTCCTTCAATGATCTCTTTAAACGAATCAGTTGCTGTCGGTATAGCTATACAGTAATGGTTTCACCAGGTTTTATAAATTCATAATACACAAGTCCCTTCTGGTCCCACCAAATACAGAGCATTATCTTAGCAGCGTGAATATTCGTCTTCGGTGTCGATTTGGCTGGTTGGCCGGGCTTCACATACGATTTGTTGCGCTTCGGGTTGTCGTAATGAATCCATTTTCGTTGCCAGTAACAATTCGATGCAAAAACCACTTCTTTTTATGACGCTCGAGCAGCATTTCAAACATGCAAAATCGCCTTTCCACGTGTCTCTGCTTCAACTCGTATGGCACCCAGTTTCTTTGCTTTTGGATGAATCCCAATGCTTTCAGGCGCTTGGGCTACGTGAGTAACGCCCAATGATTCCGCATGCTCTTCTTGTGTTTGACACGAGTTTTGATCTAGTAACGCGCCCAATTCTTCATCTTCAAACTTACTCGGCTGTCCTGGCCGCTCTTTGTCTGTGATGTCAAAATCGCCAATTTTAAAGCATGTTCGTTATACAATTTCATGATCAAACGATGACTTTCGGCTGCAGATTTATTTGCAAAAAAAAGACTCAGCAAAACTTTCCGCAAATGCTGTTTTTTCGCCAATTTTCAAAATTTTCCATGGTTGAAAAAAATATGATGCGCACAAGGGAATCAAACACTGTTGACTGATTTTGGCAGCTTATGAAGCTCTATTCAAAATGACATGTATGTCAATGATTTGCTACAGCGCATACACACGTGTTGACATCTAGTGTTAAATTCCAGTTTTTAAGTTATAGACCCTATAATATATTAGTTACAAGATGGTCCGATGTCATTTAATACTAGTTACGCCATCTTTTGTTAATCCCACAAAACTTATTTGTACGCCCAATACAATTGTGGAGGATAGTGAAGTGTTAAAAAAGCTGAAAAGTTTTAAGAAAGTTCCAAAAGCTCATCCAAAAATTTGAATTGAAATTTCAAAAATTTATTTTACTCAGAAAAATTCATCTATTGGTCTGAAATTTTACAAAAATCTCGAAAGCTCATTGGGAGCATATATCTCTTCTATCTGATGTCTTCTTATTTTTGGCTATTATACCGCTTAAGATTAAATGAAATTTCAAAAATGAAATTTATAAAAATGAGGAGTATTACTTTCGTTATTAAATTGAATTAAATTCTTCTTATTAATTTTATTTCAATTTCTTTTGCAGACAAAAACCAATTACATTACACCGTATTGTGGTTACCAAATCGATTCCATCAACTAATATTTTATGGTGTTTGGCTGCTTGTTTGTTTGCTCGCTGTTGGCATGAGATTTGCGATAAATTCGATGAAATATTGTTGTTGTACGACAACCAAATCAAGACGTACCAACGTTAAATATAAGATTATGACGTCAATGGACAGTAACGATAGTTGCTAATTTGGCCCGAAAGCCATAGAGGCAAATTAAGCTAAAAAGTTTTTTAACTATTATTTTTTAAGTTTTTATTTAGTTTTTAATTTAAAACGAAGATTGCAACTTTTTACATGATATATTATTTATCATTTGTTTTACAAATATTTTGAGTAGAGCTTTTATGATCGCCTTAGTTTTACTAGATTTATTCTAGGAATTGGAAAGTTGTTATTTTTTGTTAGGGTACTGAATAGCAAAACCTACTCTTTCGCTTCTATTTGATTTTTCAACCTTTACATTTTCAGTATTTTAAGTAAATGTAAAACTTGGTGTATTTAAAAAGTTAATTTACTTAATATGTACGTCATGGGACAGCTTAATTTCATTATATACCCACCAATAATTTCAAGCAATTTTCCTGTTGTATTGTAAGTAATGGCTGATTCGATAATATACAAATTAGAAGATTTAATATTTATATAAATATAAACGAATTTATTTTGACTATTCCTTCCCAAATATGTAACTTAATTTATTTAATATTTTTTAGCGATTTTTATTATTAGAAATTCAAGTCATAAAAATGAGTAGGAACTTATATAAATATATTTAAGATGTAAAAGGTTATACTTATATTAATTAGCTGTTTTATAGATTTTGTAATAACAATGTTTTTTTATGATAAATTGTGTCATTTTTACCATATATACAATTTTTATATATATCCTATATTGTGAAGCTATAAATTTTTACAAAAGATTTATTGTTAATAAAATTTAAATTCCGAAAATTAATTGAAATCTTATTAATTGCCCTGGAATGAGGATAATGAAGTATGCAAATTAACATTTTTATAATTCCAAATTCTATTACGCAGGGAATCATATTTGACATTGAACTGCATAATTCGTTTCGATCGAATGAAATTTATAAAGGAAAATTTCATATAAATTCGAAAATTTCAAGAAAATCGGACAATTTTATAAAATAGAAATTCTGAAGTTTGATCAAAATAAAATTCAAAATTTAGTGACAACAGGCAGTGAAAGTCTCAAAATGTCTGAACTACTGTACTTAATTTCTCTTGTAATGTGTTACGAAATTCATACAAATATTTGCTTCTATACAAAATTGTATGGATGTAGAATTGAATGCTGCACCAAACGAACAGCAAAATTTATCGATCCTTCTGTACACGTATTGAAATTAGATTTGTTTAAGAGTAGATTATCATTTGAAAAAGAAAAATTTTTACTTTCGCTGATAATAAATATTTGACATTTCAATTGGTTTGAAGCTGGGGTTTAAAAGTTTTAGACGAGTAGAGACAATGAATTAGACTAGTTTTTACATTCTCATCCACGACAATCGGGGTCCATCTACTGACCCACAAAAATTTAAATTCCCAATTATGTTTGATGATTTTCGCAACACGTTACAACGAAAATCGTAAAGTACGCTAGTCTGAACCATGAGGAATCGAAAATATCGGGACAATTCAAATTGAATTCAAATTGAATTCATTATTCAAATTGAAAGAGTAACCTTTATTAAAAATTATCAAATTTCGTGATAACCGAAAAATTTGTTTTAATTTCTGGGTTTTAAAATTAAGAAATAACTGTAATTGAAGAGGGGCATCCATTCATAATTTATTTTCGGCAATATTGTTCTTTTGGTGAATACCGATCTTTTCGTAATTATCATATAATGTCGTAGGGGCGTTCTTCTATAAGTTACACAACCTTAAATAGAAATTGGTCTGCCTATTTTGGTTTGGAAACCAATTTCATCCTCAGTCATCCTGAGTCATTCCAGATCAAATCAACAAAATTTTAAATCAAAATTTATCTCACCATCTCAGATTTTGATTTCACTCATTTCTGTACTTTTTCTTCAGGCTAGTGTTCAAATTTTACATTGAAGTGTAAAAATGAGGATTTTTATGTTATTCAGCTAAATTCAGAGAAAATTAAAGTTAAAATTTTTTTACATTTTGAGAAAAAATTGTTATATTAGCCTATATTCTGCTGTGCTAAATAGTCGTATTCAAGATAGAAAAAGGCATAAGTGTGCTTTTGACCCATATAAATTACGAGGAAATTTTCATTAAAGTACTGTTATTGGATCCAAAGATATTCAAGGAAGATAAAGGGCCCACATTTTTATAATTTGAACTACACATTATAAAATGGCATAACTCCTTTTAATCCGTCCTGTCCTTTAATTTGCACTATATTTTCTCACTATAAAATTCTCAATATATTTTACTTGAATGGGGAATAACTTAACTAGCGCATATTAATTCAAATTCACATGTTCAATTTACTACAAAATGGCTTAAGTAGTAATGCCGTGTTTATAAAGCTTACAAGGGCAGGATACGGATCATGAGTGACCGATTCGATCCATCTTTGGTACACGTGTAGGGCATAACCAAGA
>JANTOP010040780.1:0-10659 GCA_027564815.1 Symmerus nobilis | reverse complement strand
CCGCTACCCGAATTCTATGAGGACAATGACATTGAATTGGAAATAGCGGCGAATCCAAAAGATCCGAATGCACCGAAACCGGAAGGTAATACAATGACACCGGTAACCGGGGAACAGTTGATCGTTCCATCCGGTATACCGAGAACGTTGGAAGCGGCCCTCCAACGATACGGTACCGGTTCGTTTAAGGCGCCAATGGCGACCGTATTGGATCCGAATGGTAAACTAACGACTACCTTAACGTATGGTAAATTATTATCTCGAGCAACGAAAATTGCTTACGCTCTATCGACGAAAGTATTTTGTAAGGGTCCGGAATCTATAACCCTAAAACCGGGCGATCGGGTTGCGTTAGTATATCCGAACAGTGATCCATTGAATTTTATTACCGCATGGTATGGTTGTATGTTTCGTGGGTTAGTCCCACTACCCATTGAACTGCCATTATCCAGTTCCGATTCACCCCCACAACAAGTCGGCTTTCTATTAAGTTCATGTGGTATACAGGTCGCCTTAACATCGGAGGCTTGCTTGAAAGGTCTACCGAAATGTACGACCGGTGAGATAGCGAAATTGAAGGGCTGGCCCCGCTTACAATGGTTCGTTACCGAACATTTACCACGCCCACCGAAAGATTTCAATATGAATAATATTCGGGTTAATGATGAGGGTAATGCGTACATTGAGTATGCCACGGATAAGGAGGGTAGCGTTATGGGCGTTACCGTAACCCGACAAGCAATGATTAATCACTGTCGTGCATTAACAATGGCTTGTCATTATACGGAAGGAGAAGCGGTAGTTTGTGTTTTAGATTTTAAGCGGGAAGTCGGTTTATGGCATAGTGTTCTGACATCCGTTTTGAATGGAATGCACGTACTATTCATTCCGTACGCTTTAATGAAGTTACGGCCATCATCATGGATGCAGTTGATAACCAAATATCGAGCGTCATGTTGTTTGGTGAAGAGTCGTGATTTGCATTGGGGTCTGTTAGCCACCAAAGACCATAAAGACATTTCATTGGCTTCGTTACGAATGCTCTTGGTGGCTGATGGTGCGAATCCCTGGTCGCTATCAAGTTGTGATCAATTCTTATCGATCTTTCAAGCGAAAGGTTTACGACCGGATGCCATATGCCCGTGTGCTAGTAGTTCAGAAGTTTTTACTGTTTCATTACGTCGACCTGGTCGTATTATCGGTGGTTACACACCGCCAGCTACCGGTCGTGGTATACTATCAATGGCTGCCCTATCACACGGTGTCGTACGGGTCGATAGCGAGGATTCATTGACATCGTTGACGCTACAAGATTGCGGTCAAGTGATGCCAGGCGCTAATATGGTTGTCGTACGATCAGAAGGTCTACCGGTTCTATGCAAAACCGATCAGGTTGGTGAGATTTGTGTGACATCCGATGCAACCGGTAATGTTTATTACGGTTTGGATGGCATGACGAATTCTGTGTTTAAAGTACAACCGCTCGTCGATGATCCCGAACCGGGAACGCCCGGTAAAACGATCAGCGATGAATTTTACGTGCGTAGCGGTTTATTAGGATTTTTGGGACCGGGCGGTTTGGTGTTTATCTGTGGATCTCGTGACGGTTTGATGACGGTTACCGGGCGGAAACATAACGCTGATGATATTATAGCAACCGTACTAGCCGTTGAACCGATGCGATTTATTTATCGGGGCCGAATCGCTGTGTTCAGTATTAAGGTGTTACGTGACGAACGGGTTTGTGTTATCGCCGAACAGCGGCCCGATTGTACCGAAGAGGAATCGTTTCAATGGATGTCAAGGGTGTTACAGGCTGTCGATTCCATACATCAAGTTGGTATTTATTGTTTGGCATTGGTGCCACCAAATCATTTACCAAAAACACCATTAGGTTGGAGATAAATTTATTTTTAAAATTTCCGTGAATCATAAATTCAAATAATAAATATGATTTTAGGTGGAATACATTTATGTGAAGCCCGACGACGATTCTTAGAGGGCTCCCTACATCCAGCCAATGTTCTAATGTGCCCGCATACATGCGTTACAAATTTACCGAAACCGAGAGAGATGCATCAAGGTATCGTTAAATTATTTCTTTATTTTCTAGTTGGTCAAGTGTTGCTAGTCAAATTTGAGGGTTTGAGGGAAGCGAAATGGAATAAAACGGGGGTTTGGGGTTGTTTTAGATTTTAAGAATTTATTTTTATTTTATTTTATAAATTATATTATAAGAAAAAAAATATATAATATGTGGAAAAAGTGCGCTCCTTTGATCTTGATCCTTTTGTAACGTTTCTTTGGTACATCCTATCAATCCTATCTATTCATTGAATTTATTTGGTCGTCAACAATTAACTATCCCCATTATATTCATTTATTTTTCATTGGTTTATTGGGCTTCAACGAGTAACGCTTTCATTTGGCTGTGCGGAAGGATACACTAAAAGCTACTTAAAATTACTAATTAATCTAATTGACCTTACACAATGAAATTAATACAATTATTTTCATCTTCAGGGTGAGAAAAACAGGTTTAAAATAAAATAAATTCTCAATCATACAAGAAACTTTTATAAGCATCGTGTCCTGTTATGGACTTAATGAACTTACTGCATTTATTCAGTGACGTATCTTTTTTTTATTTATTAAAAGGACATAGGAGTGAATCGAAAAATTAAAAATTAAATATTGCGGCCGTAAAATGATCCGTTAAAATGTATTCCATTTTTTTGAATTTAAAAGTTATGAAGCTGAGTCTGGCTAATTTGTTTTAAATAGTTAGAGCTTCCCAAATAGGATTATTTGAATGGAAATTCGATGAGGAATTCCATCGTAATCTTTGAGATAAACAACTAACAGCGGGTTCTCAAGGCAAAATTTGCTCAGCTCGGTGGGCAAATTTATCGCTTGAGAAATTAAACTCTGATAAATTGACGCTTTAAAATCTTTCAAAAAATAAGAAGATTCCAAGAAAATAGCGTTTTTGATTTTCAAATCTAATTCTTAGCCCTTAGAAATTTTAATGGACGACGAGTAGAATTGATGTCGAGATATATGACGCTTACACACACCGTGCCAAAGTGTAATGGTTATGATCTGAGGGATATCTTTCTGGTTGCAAAGATAGATCAGTGAAATTTAATTTCGAATCTATTTCTCTGTCAAATTAAATTTCAACGTGAATGAAATACTCTGAAATAAATTTTGACTAATGAAACTAAACTAAAATGCAATTTTTGTATAATAAACATTTCGCAAACTGTCTCCCATTTGATACATTTTAGTACATTACATTCCGCCCTCATAACCATGTCCCACGTTTAATGAAAATTAAATAAAAATTATTTTCATCCCAAAATTTATTGGAAAAAAAATATAACAGAAAAATGCTTAGAATGTGTGAATGGCGGATTTGTTATTGAGAAATGATTTTCCATGATCGAGATAATTTCGTAACGGTAGCAGAGAATTTCATAAAATTGTACAATTAAATTCATTCAACATTTAGTTATTTATTAAAATTTATTTGATTAAAATCTACCGATTAATTTCGAGTTATAAAAATTTTAGCCAGCGGACATATTGGTTATATTGGGAGATATTTCCCAAACGGGTAGATATATTATATTTTCGAAACGGTAGCAGAGAATTTCATAAAATTTCACAATGAAATTGAGTGAAGATTTTATTATTAATTAAAATTTATTTGATTAAAATCTACCGATTAAATTCGAAATTATAATAATTTAATTTAAGTGGTTGTATTGAGAAGAGGGGATTATATGTACGGGAGATATCTCCGAAACGGTGGCAGAGAATTTCAAGAAATGTTATAATAAAATTAATTCCACATTCAGTTATTTATTAAAATTTATTTAACTAAAATTGACCGATTAAATTCGGAGCTATAATAATTTTAGCTAGCGGCGTTTAGAAATTAATCAATAGGATATTCAACTTAAGATTAATAAAATTCATTTAATTTGTATAATTATTTTTAAGCCATTTAATTTAATTCTATGTTGAACCTATTTTAAAGGAAATATTTTTTATTTTTTCAAAATGAAATGAAATATTTAAATAATAGTTGAATCAACTAAACATGTTTATTGAAATATTAATTTATTTGGAATAATAAAATTAATAGGTTTCGTATATAAAATAGATTAATCAATAATTATAAAAGTATTTAATTTATATTTAAGGAAATATTGAAATACGCAATTGAAAATATATATATTATATACACTTCGACTTCTAGTCCCCGATGCAAGCAACAATTTGCTATAATTAATTTACTAAGAACATTTCATTTTATATTTCTAAATTCCAATTTTATTTACACATCCATATATAAAATAATAAATTATTTAATTAATAAATTTATATTTGATTTCAATATCTTTATGGTAAAATAATTGTTGCTTTACAAAATTCTTTGAAACATAAAATTCCATTATGTTCTTCGATAGAGTTTCTCGTACAACTGCTATGGAAGATCAATTCCTCTTGATTGATTAGAACCAATTTGCTCTAGAGAGAAATTAGGATATTACGAAATTAAAAATTGAACTGAAGTAAATTTATTTTTATTTGCTCATTATTTGCCAGACTACACAAATAATGTTTATCAAAATCTTTCTCTCTAAGTTGCCTGACCTAGAATAGAACTTCCTAATTTATTTCAGAACATTGTTAATTATTAATTATTTTAATTTTAATTCGTAAACCAAATTTTGAGTCTGGTTGTATTTTGGAAAGTTACAATAAATGGAATAAATAGATAAAAAACAACTGAATAGAAAATAAATTAGAATTTAATATTTTTCACTCGACCTCACAAAATCTACAATTAATGAATCAAGCTGCCATAGCTGTAACGCATGGAGCTTAATAAAATTAAGATTAAAATTAAAATTAGAATAAAATATTACAGTTTAAGATAGAGATAGAATGAAAGGAGGTCCACCAATACCTATCAAGGTTACCTATCGGGAAGGTTTACAAAAATTGGACAGCTTGATGCAAGGAAAAAATTAAACACCGAGTTGGGGACCAAGATCTTCGGTTCCAATAAAATAAAAAAATAACAGAAAATAAAATAAATTAAATGCAAGGGAGCAGAAAACATTTTATTGGATGAGAGGATTCATTGACTGCTACATTCCGGCATTGGTACATTTTGTCCGATTCAACCTTTTGGCTTGGAGGAAAAACAAATCGAAAACTGGCGAACCGCTCATGGCTTTTAAATTATTATTTAATTATTATATTTAATATAAAAATTTAATATTAAGAACTTAAAATTTAAATCAAATTGTGTCCAAATTAAATATTACAGTATTTAATGTTTCAGTAAATTATTTTATAATAAAACAATAACGAATTAGGAAATTTATTAATTTCGATATCACTACGCTGCAAATTTACGAAAACTTTCACCACCACGAATGGCGATAAAAATTTCTAGAGTAAAATTTTCCATACAATCCGAATATCCTAATGGTTTTTTTTCGATTGGCTCCAAATTTCCATATAAATAGCAAAATTCAGAAAACTGCACTTTTGAGTCCACATGCCTCACATAAATGCTAGATCTATCCGCAGAATTTATGTCTTTTGTTAAAACAGAACAGAAGCAACACAAAATCTTTAAAAAGAGTACGAGTTTAGAGGGACAACTAGTCCCTACTGCTCTACTTTTCCCGATTTTCAATAATTAATTGAAATTTTCATAGAAATTTCCTTAGCTCAATTTTTCTCCTATTTTTTACCGACATTCTCCTGAAATTTTCCCAATTCCAGTTTTCTCTTAACATTTCCCGCGTCTTGCCGAAATTTATCCGAATTTTTCCCTTCTTTTCATAATATCGACTTCTTCCTATTTTTAATACGTATCCTCAACGTTCCTGTTCCTAGATAGTTCTTCTGATTTTCTAACATTTTCCTGGGGCTATTAGATTCTTCCCGAGTTTAGCGAATTTTTCCTTTTCTTTTCCGATTTTCAACTCAACTTAACTTTTCAATAAGCTTTCGAGATTTTTGAAATTTTTAAAGTTTTATTTTGGAATAAATTAAAATTTCGTTAATGGACCGTAATCTTAATTTAATTTAAAACAATTTAATAGAAAACTAATTTTTATACGTAAAAACTTAAGTTTGAAATTTAGAGCTTTCGATGCGCTTTTAATAGTTTGGACAATATTTCTGCGAAAATTCCATATTTAATTTAAATTGAATAAATCGGATAAAAATTTGATACAAAATTATATAAAACGACATTTTAATTTTAAGCTTCCAATGAGCTTCGAGGTTTTTTAAGCTTTTTTAATTAAAAATCTAAAATTTTATTAATAGAACGTTTTTTGGATAGAAAATAGATTTTAAAATGTAAAAAATATGATTCGGAAAATAAAGCTTTCTGGGAGCTTTTATGTTTTTGCAAAGCTTTTGTACGAAAAGTTTAGTTTTGATATTTTTGTATTTTTCCTCAAATAATTCATAAACTTTCTGCATCATTACATTTTTTTCGATTAGAAGAAAATTATCGGGAAACCCAGGTCAAATGTCGCGATGTCCGATATTCGTAATTTCACGGTGCGAGCCTTTACAAATTTTTGAATTTTCTTAGATAAATTTCAATTTTTCGGAAATATTTAATTTTTGTATTTTTACCTAACTCTCAAAACAACTTTCTGCGTTTTTACATTTTCCTTCCGGCAGAGGAAAATATTCAGCAGGCACTCTAGTAATAGCAGTGAGTAATGCTCTCTTGATTAAAGCAAACGCATATGATGACGGGTCATAAAATTCTGCACACCTTACTGACCACACACCACTGGCCAATCGAAATCAAAACCATTAGGTAATTCGGATTCTACGGACAATTTTACTTTAGAAAATGTTACGCCATTCGTGGTCGTGCATTAATATTAAAAACTGAATATTTTAATTAGGATATTCAAATAATAATTTCTGGAAAATTGATAATGAGACACATTAAATCTTAATTAGATGGAAAACCATCGTTACATTTACGTTACATTTAGTAACATGTAATTTAGATCATAAATAGTCTGTTTAACTTTTTTCTCTACGGATTGGTTATGGTTATATTGAGAAGAGATTTCCAAAGCGGGAAGATATATCTTCGTAACGGTAGCAAAGAATTTCATAAAATTTTACAGTGAAATTAACTGAACGCTTAATTATTTATTAAAATTTATTTAATAAAAGTCTACCGATTAAATTTCAAGTTATAATATTTTTAGCGTTCGATTGGTTATGTTAAGTAAAAATTTTTCAAATGGGTGGAGATATCTTCAAAACGATAGCAGAGAATTTCATAAAATTTTCCAATCAAGTTAACTGTAGTACGACAATCAAGTTAACGATTAGTTATTTATTAAAATTTATTTGAATAAAATCTACCGATTAAATTTCGAGTTATAATAATTTAAGTGAGCGCGCGAATTGATTGCATTGAAAATAAATTTCTCAAGCGGGGGAAGAGATATCTTCAAAACGGTGGCAGAGAATTTCATAAAATTTTATAATTAAATTACTCTAACATTCAGTTATTTATTAAAATTTATTTCATTCAAATCTACCGATTGAATTTGGAATTATAATAATTTTATCGAGCCGCGAATTGCTTATATTGAAAATAAATTTCTCAAGCGGGTGGAGATATTTCCGAAACGGTAGCAGAGAATTATAATTAAATTAACTGAACGATTCGTTTTTTATTAAAATTTATTTCATTGAAATCTACCGGTTAATTTTGGAGTTATAATAATAACATTGATTAACCACAGTTTTCCAGTTCCCAATATTACGAAAAATTGTTTTTCTAGTTTTGTCCTAGAGTGTTTCCTGAAAGCATGAAAATCATATAGAATTCTCTTTGTAGTTAAAAATACAGCCTTTGAACTGCTCATTTTACGGCCGTAATATTTAGGGTAATTCAATGAACGAAGCTTCGCAAGTCACATGACAGCCAGTAAGTTGTCTTAATCGAAACGACTAAGAGGTTACAAGAAAGGGATGCCCATTTTCCTACTAAAGTAGTCTACCAGCCCATTCAAAATTATTGTTCCTAATAACTTAAAAGTCCTTTTTCGGTAGTAGAGAACTGAGCAATTATTAGTTTTAGTTACACTAGCTAGACAATGTTACACAATCAATTTATTAATTAATCGATTGGCTTAGATTTTTTTTTTAATTATATAAACTTAGTATCTATTCGCTTACTATTTTAAAAACCATTTATCACATCAGGAAAAATTAATCCTTTTTTTTTCATTTATCATTGTCCAAATTTTTGTATATATTTTTTTTTTGTATGCTTTTTCCATGAAACACTAAAATTGATACAAAATTAATTCTTTCACAAAAACTACTTACCACATCATAAAATCATCACTTAACAATACTACCAAAAATACTACTACCACTACTACTACTACTACTATTTACCAATCACCGCTCTTCAAAATATCTATCTTGACCATTCAATATCCAAAAATCATTTGGATTCAAATTCAAATTCAAAAAAAAAAAAACCAAAACCAAAAAAACACACACAATAGGCGCACTTCAACCAACACAAGTTTCGGGAAGCTCATCTGGTGGATGTGTTACAGACACATCAGTTGGCCCCGCATCGGTTATGGTTGGCAATTTGGTGCAAGGTAATCGATTGGCCGTTGCTCAAGGACGGGACATCGGATTTTCTGAGGACAATGAACGGAAGGTTAGTTAATTTTTTTTGTATGTTCTTGGTCCATCAATTTTTTACCAATTCATTTCAGCATCAACTAATCACCGGAGTCCTTCGATGGCGAGCAAATTCATCACCGGATCATGTATTGTATACTTTATTAAATTCAAAGGGTAAGTGAATCAATATCTAATCTTTTTTAAAATACATTTAAATTTTAATTAAATTAAAGGTGCTGTCGCAAAAACGTTAACCTGTTCGGAGCTGCATAAGCGAGCGGAAAAAATTGCCGCCCTCCTGCAGGAGCGCGGTAAAATTAATCACGGTGATCACATTGCGCTCATATTCCCCCCCGGTCTTGATCTCATCTGTGCATTTTACGGTTGCTTGTATTTGGGTGCGATACCGATCACCATACGACCGCCACATCCACAAAATCTAATCACCACCCTGCCAACCGTTCGCATGATTGTCGACGTCTCAAAATCGGGTATCGTCCTATCCGTACAGAGTATCATCAAGCTGTTGAAGTCACGGGAGGCGGCCGCTTCAATTGACCCGAAAAGTTGGCCACCAATATTAGACATTGATGATAATCCAAAGCGGAAATTGGCAGCGATCGCTAATTGTCCGTTAGATTCAACCGCTTACTTAGATTTTAGTGTGTCAACCTGTGGTCGATTGAGTGGCGTTATTATAACCCATCGGTCCCTATCGAGTCTCTGTGCTAGCTTAAAATTAGCATGCGAACTGTATCCCAGCCGGCATGTCGCATTATGTTTAGATCCATATTGTGGATTGGGTTTTGCTATGTGGACATTGATCAGTGTGTACAGTGGCCATCATTCAATATTGATAGCGCCGTATGAAGTGGAAGCGAATCCAAGTTTATGGTTGAGCACCCTGTCCCAATATCGGGTACGGGACACATTTTGTTCGTACGGTGTCATCGAATTGTGTACGAAAGCGTTAAGTAATTCAATTGCAATGTTAAAGCAGCGTAATGTTAATTTAGCTTGCGTACGAACGTGCGTTGTTGTCGCTGAAGAACGACCTCGCGTTCAATTAACCCAACAATTCTGTAAATTATTTCAAGCTTTAGGTTTGAATACCCGATGCGTTTCAACATCATTCGGTTGTCGCGTTAATCCCGCTATCTGTGTACAGGGCGCTAGTTCAGCGGAAAGTGCACACGTATACGTTGATATGCGAGCGTTACGAAATAATCGTGTCGCTTTGGTTGAACGCGGTGCTCCGAATTCTCTATGTTTGGTCGAATCAGGTAGGTTCGGTTTCCATCCCAAGATCTTCTGATTAATTGAATTTTCTTCCTATCACAGGGAAACTATTACCGGGCGTAAAAGCAATAATTGCCAATCCCGAAACGAAAGGTCATTGTGGTGATTCACATTTAGGTGAAATTTGGGTGCAATCACCGCATAATGCGGACGGTTACTTTACCATTTACGGTGATGAGACCGATTACAATGATCATTTTTGTGCGAAATTAGTTACCGGTCAAACGACGGAAGTGTACGCTCGCACCGGTTACTTAGGTTTTCTGCGCCGTACCGAATGCTCACAGAGCGGTTCGCTGTTGGACGAGACGACACCGAGCATTGCCGGTAAGGATAGTGATACGGAATCGTTACATTCACAAGGTACGCTGCCCGGTATACCGCACCATTTGTCCGGTAACGAACAGGAATTACACGATGCTGTTTATGTTGTCGGTGCATTAGATGAAGTGATTACGTTACGTGGCATGAACTATCATCCAATTGATATTGAGAATTCGGTGTTACGGTGTCACAAGAAAATTGCGGAGAGCGCTGTCTTTACGTGGACCAATTTATTGGTGGTTGTCGTTGAATTGGATGGTAATGAATCGGAAGCATTGGATTTGGTGCCGCTTGTTACAAATACGGTAA
>JANTOP010040779.1:0-25108 GCA_027564815.1 Symmerus nobilis | reverse complement strand
CTTTATTTGAAATGCGCTAACTGATAACGAACTCGGAATTTCATGAAAATTTGTTCGGTTATTCCTTACATTACATAGCATGTTTTGACAGCTATTGGAAATCGAAATTTCAAATTTAATTTTTTTTGACCCACCCTACTATATATAATAGTGGCTTTATCAAGGAAATGGACCTCATTAATATATACAACTGGCAATGACATAAGCAATCTAAACAGGCAAATACATCAATTGGTTTCCTCTGTCGAACAATACTATAACAAATGGAAGCAGAAGATTAACCCGGAAAAGCGTGAGCTCTTATTTCGAAATCCCCTGCGAGAATCCACACCGAATTTTACTAAAAATTGGGATAACTTCAAGATAATGATAGAAGGAGAGGTCCTAAATAGCGCCAAATCAGTCAAATACTTAGGTGTAGCTTATGAATAGCCTTCGTAACTTGAATCCTTACGTAAAAAACCAAATTACAAAAGCTCGAAATACGTTCTTCGCTCTACGCAATTTATTTTTCTCAAAACACATAAACTCAAGAGTTAAAACTATATGTTACTTATCGTTATTGCGTCCAATACTAATGTACGCATGTCAAATCTGCCCTGAGATTTTGCTAAGTCGAGTCGACACGACTCGATAAAGAAATGTATACATATTTTTACTGAGCAGATAAAATTTGAATGCATTTTTCTGTCGAGTCGCATCGACTCGACTTAGCAAAATTCCACAGTAGGTTTAACAATGACATTTCAATAATGGAAGCCATGCGAAAATTTGAGAGAAAATGTCCACGTTACTGTACAGGATCTTATCCTACAAATTCTTCCAGTGGTTTCACTAAGTGTAAAACTAATAAAAGACTATACAATGATAACCAAAAAACTCCACGAATTGATAACTTCATTATAACTCTAATTAGAAACCTTCTCGTAAGATCCAGTAACATCACAGAAAATACTCTCATCTCAGGCCCCATTATAACTAACAACGACCAATTCACAGAACATTGTATGTTCTATGTTAACATTCACTTATCTAGACAAGAACGGATTTATCCAAAATCCTAGTAGTTTGCCTATATTCCACAACCACCCTCGAGAAAAAGAATTCCGTTAGAAAATACTTGGAATAACGACGCAATTTCAACCGAAACGTTCTCATATGACAACTCTATTCCAGATTGGGATCAGTATCGAAATCAAATTACGATGAAACAATTGTACTGGTGGAAATAAAAGATTTAAAATAATGTTAAAATGTAACATGGAACCTCTAATTATTGCGCGATTTAAGTAAAAACAAAAAATATATATAAGACAAATATGCAAGAAAAAACAATGTTATTTACATGAAAACATGGAAGTAATAATGAAGGTGCTTGGTGACATAGATAATATCCTATAAACGGCGCTGCTATTCTCGGTCACACGAATGGGGCAGAAACTAATCTCATTATAGAGCTCATAGGGGACTGCCGCTTGAGTGTAAGGTGAGCTTCTACTTCTGTTAAGTCAGCTCTGGAAGCTCACCTACTGCAAGTAATATTTTCCAATGCAAATTCATAATTCCAGTTGCGTGTATCGGCATTGGTGGCTAGGCTAGCGATAAGTTCCATTTTTAGTGCACACAAATACAAAACATTAACAAATCTAATATTTGCAGTAGTTTGTTTACCCTTTAGTATCTAAGTATTTTATAGGTCTAAGTATTTAAATATAACATGTAACACTGGATTTTTCCAGTAAAGTCATATTGAGTTTAAAAAGTTATAATATCACTGCCAGATTTAAGACAACCATATACTGTTCAGATGTTTTCAATGGACATTACGCCTAGGAAAGCTATTAAATTGATATGTAATCGGATTTTTTTTTTATTTTTATGTGAATAATCAAATTGTTAAAAATGTAGACTGAAAAAAATAATGAAATTTAAATTAAAAAATAGGCTTGCATTTTGACAAGGCGATTATTCAATGTACTACATACAATGCAAATAATTAATATCAAACTAATTTACAAGTGTTTCGATAATATGTAATACAGTGATAAGTTTATTTAAATATCAAAAATTTATTATTAAGCCATATTTTAACATAATCTGTGTAAACAAAGAATAAATTTGTTGGCGCACCACAGGAAACCAAATGTAAAAAAATTAATATTTTCGAAAAATAAAAAATTATAAATGAATTTTTGATAATAAATTACTCTACATCTCCATACGTTTAAGAATTCAGAAGTACGAATTCAAATATTTAAGATTTACAACAATGTTTTTTAATATTTTTTAACCAGTAAATTTGGATATACATATATTTACTTTTTATTTAGGAACCACCAAGTGGCCGCCGCACCATATCCCAAACGCATTTAATTCTTTTGTCATCACATGGCGCACTTCATGTTTAACCACCTGTTTTTGAAGCCTTCTTTTCTGCAGATTTTCTTTGTGGTTCACCTTTTTTGTACACCGAAATACAATTGAAAAAATATTTACCGAAAAAATTGCTCAAGAAGTTAATACAGAAATCGGTTATTTTATATATTTGAACAAAAAGAAGAATTTATGTTTAAACATTGTATTATTATCTTTGACCATAAGTACGAGTTATATGGTTTTGCTACCCAGTGTTATTTATTTGTTAAATTTTGTCCATTTTTTCCTCTGTTTACTTAAAGACTTAAGTTAATACAAGTAACTTGAATCGATTAAAGAAATATAATAAACATAAAAGCATTTTTGTTGGACTTAATTTATTTGAAATGTGATTTTTTTGGTGCATTGAAAATGCAGTCACACTCAAAGAAGGTGTCAATATTGACTTAAGGAATGCGTTTCTTCTCTGTTTGTCTTCATTGTTAATTCAATTGGTTGATTATTAATTTTCTTCGCTTGTTATTTTTACAATAATATTTATTGGCATATTAATATGCGGTAAAACTAAATAATTACCAAGCAATGTGGGAAAAAAAATTATTAAAGAAAAATAATCAACTTACCTCATTTGCAGTAGCTGATGACATGTTAAATTACTTTATTGTCGTATTATGCAAATATATTTTCATACAAAATGATGATAATTAATTATTTCTTATTCCTTTATTTTGTTATTAATAAGTGATCATATGTTTATTTTCTTCATCTCCTTATTTCTTTATATTTATACAAGTACTAAGAGATGGTTAAATTTCAATCAATTACATTGCAAAACAAATGACATCTAACTACATTTTGCAGATGATAGAGGTAGTTTGAAAATCTTTACATTGCCGCATTAAAAATAATTTCTTAATATTAATAAATGACACTGAAAATGATATCCATTATGCATAAAACGCAATGACGAACCTATTTCTATTATTAATTAAATGGAATAATATAGCTAATTTTTAATTGTTTGGTTTTAAATGAATATAATAATTTAATGTATGAAATTTAAATCTTTCTCGTAATGTATTTCTATATTTATTAAGGATCTTTGAAAATATTTAATGATTATCTTTAATTAGATAAAGGGAATTTACCGTTTAAGGAATAATAATTATATTATCTAAAGAAACATTACGTTCACAACGTTCAGTGAAGAAACTATATAGAAAACATATTTTAACAATTAAATAATCTTATACGACTGATTAAATCTTAATATTTTATTTGATTGTCAAATCTATTACACTAAAACGACAGCTATAGTCGATAATTCAATTAAGTGGCTATAAAATTTAACCACACTAATATATTTAGCATCTTTACACCTTCTTATACGCATAAAGAATACGGTATATGTAGTTCCAAGTGCATATGTCAGTAAAGTGTCAATTGATTTTATTGTTCAGTTTATTATATTTTCAAATGGTCTGGTCATATTATAAAATTAAAAGAGGAAGTTGAAATAAAATTTAAGAATAAATAAGATCGTAAATAATAGATAATGTCTTGAATTATTGTTATATAATAATATATTGTATTAGTTATAATAAATTATTATATTATTATATCATGGATAAATGGCTAATGATGAAAATATCTTTTGGTAAAGAAATGTTCGATTAGAAATAAATGGAACTAATAATCCGTATAAATTAATATAATTAGAAGGGTCGTTAACCGTTGAACAAAGATCAAAGTTTACATTTTTCTCCGTAATTTTTCAGTGCATTATCAAGAAATATACTATAGATTGTATAGGATATAGGTACAGGTGACATTAATTATGTTCACTGCGATTTACAACTTCTACAAATAAGTTATTTTATTCTTACAGATGGACACTCTTTCCAGGAAATTTGCCCGCCTTTGAGTCCAAGCTAAAAAAAAATAAGTTTGAAATTCTTAAATCGCACGATATAGGCGGCCAATAGAAATATCCAAATCGAGAAATTACACGACCATCAAATGTTTCACTCAATAAAGCGATTGGTTCTGGACTTGTGTGGTATATATCTCGTTCTGTTGGAAGTAAAGGTCGTCCGTATTTAAAACATCAACTTCAGAGCGAGTTAAAAATTCGGTTATTATTACCCGATAACGAACCCCATTCACTCTTACGGTTGCAGCCTCATTTTCGAAAAAATACGGACCATAAACCACAGCAAACTGTCACTTGATGTGGAAAAAGAGATTGTTCCACTATCCCTAGAATTTCAGATCCCTAGTTGCGGCCGTTTTGTACATTCTAAAAGCGAAAAAGTTGAAAATATGCCAAGTCACTAAGGATGATTTTCTTGAGAAAATCGAAATCTGCATCCTGCAATTCCAACACCTAATCAACGTATGACGTCGTCCGTGGTCTACTGGCATTTCTTGTGTTAACATGAAATTGTTACCTTATAAGCATTTATGTTAAAATATTCGTATATAATACTATGAACGCTGGTTGTTTTTAGGCCTAATTGTTGTGAACGTTCCCGAATTGAAATTCTCGGAACTTCCGCTATACTTTCGCTTCAAGCAGCAAAATTTTCGACCGATCTGGCCGCGCGATTAGCGTGTTGTCTTCTTGACATTTGTAACATGCCCGAAATGTTCAAATTTATCGATTAAATTCACTACACTTGGACGAGAAGGCGCTTCACGTATACGAAATTTCAGAATGAAATTGAACACACGTGAATTGTCTCCACGAAATGTTCACCATTTTTATTGTGAGTTTTATAATATTAATGCGTTTTGCAGGAGTACATATCGCTTGCATATTGCAAAATAGTAGTACCGAAATGTCAAAAAGCGTTTATCTCCGACAGATGCAAAATATCGGGAAATATAAAATGAAAAGTTTATTTTTATTAATAAATTTAAATCTTTTATATCATTTGAATATAATCACTAACTATTGTACTTTTCCATTATAGTTTTAGTAGTTATCCATGAAGTCTAGGGGCGCAAACAAGTTGAAGCTGCAATTAACGATAAACGATAAGTAATAAACGACAATAGCAGCGACAATAAAAGCAAGTGTTTGTGTGGATGTGTTCATATTGGGAGCAGTGAATTCAATATGAACACCTGCATACAAACGCGTGTATTGTTTTTCGTTTTTGTTTATCACTTATCGTTAATCATTTATCGTTTATCGCCGCTCCAACTTGTTTGCGCTCTAGAAGAAGTACAAATATTTTATACCGAAAATGTGCTTCAGATTTCAATCCGGTATCAAGCCAAGCATTAGAGGTCGTAGCGAAATTCATTGTTGTCCACAAAATCTTTCATCCCCTCGGTTAACATAATTGGAAACCAAGAAATTAATGATTATAAAAATGAAATGATAAACCTGCACATATTTGTGATTTTGTTTTAAGTTTAACTAGAGGCCAATCACAATTTCAGGCGGCCCATCACTGAACTGAATGCCATCCGTAATTTAAAAGACAAGGACGCAAGGAAGCACAGATGGAATATTAAAAAGTACTGTATTTCCCCAAAACATTTAAGTGATTTATAGAACTTGACAATTGAAAAAAACACAGGGCCACAAAAACAAGGTGTGGTTGTTTTGAAGCGGGATGAAAATTATGACCACTAAGCCTAAGCAGAAAAGAAACGATAATCGGAGGTGAAAAATTTATGAAAAATTGAGTGGTGTTTTGGTTTTATAAGCCAACTGGAACAAAAAAACGTGAAGGAAACGTGATCGGAAGGAACGGGTGCTCGAACAAAATAACGATTGGATGGAAATATAGATAACATAGGAAACGACTAAAGGAATGGAACAAAGAAAATAGAAGAAGGATGGTAAGGTAGTGTGATGGGCCTTAGTTAGATAGACGTAAGTAGTTAATTTGATTTATATAAATTATATAGGAAAAATTGGGAAAACATTTTAAAAAGAAATAAATAATAAAATTCATGATTTTTGGTTTCTTAATTTAATGCCAGATTTTATGATAAAATAAAGTAAACGAAATAAAATCTGTACAGTACATAGTAACTAATATGTTGAATTTGAGTTAATTTCGCGGAATAATAATATTAGTAGATCAAATATACCTCTTCCGTCTTTCCAAAATCATTAGATGTGTGGGTTGTGATAATAAGCAATGACAATCTTTAGTTTTGTATTACCTATTATGAAAGTATGTTTAGTTTAAAAATTTGAATGAATCTTTCCCCCTGCAAAATTACTAAATATTAATAACATAATAACAAGTATTTCTCCTAGATACAAAACGACTGATAAGTTGAGATAAAGTTCCTTTGCCAAATATTGCATTACAATTCATATAAAATTAACCCTTTCGTTTTTAAATTATTTTTTTCTCTACTATACTTCTATATTAGAAGTATAGGGTAGTCCCTCAAGCTTGTTATCCAGGTTTTATGCAATTTTAATAGCTAACTTTTCTGTCTTGGGTCATTCCATGTTATATCAACACTCTTTAAACCTCATCACCTCAGGTTTTCATGATATTTTCCTCAGGTGTACTATTCCTTTATACCTGGAAATATACCAAATTTCATCGAAATATGTCAACACGTTTTTTAATTACAGCTATGTAAAGTTGTAAAAAATTTGACAAAAATTACAAATTGACATTCTTCAAATTGCTCTAGGAGGTTTCCTATTTGAGCTAGAAAGCTGGATAAGGTGCCATTTTACAGTATTTTTATGCTAAAAAATTTTAATTCTAATTTGTTCCGAAAGGACACAAATTGTAAAATTTTCAAATTAATTCGATGAATAGAACTGGCCTGAAGAAACATAATTCCAGTAAACACCATGTTATCAGAGCGGGCATTTCTGAATAAATTAGCTGTGAATTAGGGTAGGAAGTATACTTCCCACTACCTACGAAAGGGTTAAACAGTAATATATTATATCTGTATGTATATTAGGGTGTATCGAATTAATAATAGTAATAGCATTTTTTTGAACCAATAGATATGCTCTTCTGAACATTTCGGAATAAAAAAGAATTCTTTTTACAGCCATCTTCTGATACAGCTATTTGACTTTTTTTTACAGTCATTTTTTGTAGATAAACTTTCGATTTCGGATATTCATCTCTTTAGTTTAGATTCATATAATTGTCTTAAATTTAATGAAGAGTAATATTCTTATATCAATCTAGTTTGGATTCAAATCTAAGGGAATAAATATGCTCATTAGTCTCGTTGTTTTGACTCTATTTAAATTAACACAAATCTAGAATTTTATGGTATAAGGAATAGTAATAAGATCTTCTTAATTTAAGCTTTCTATGATCCTGATTTCGGAATAGATTCGTTTTGATTTTTTTCCGTATGAGAAAATTCATCATTGGCTAATTTCTCATATGCAAAAATTATAGATTTTGTTGGATTTCATAATATCGATGGTTCACGAGCAAATTTATCAAAGAATAACTTTCAAAATATAGAAATAACAAACTATAGTTACCTAACCCATAAAAAAAAATTGTCTTCGTGTTGCTATTAAATGAAATTAATTAATATAATATTTTTTTTTTTATCTTTGGTCAGTAAAAGTGACGAAATTAATATTAAATATATCTTATCGTTGATTAAATGCAACCAAATTTATACAAATTACCAAAAATAAAATACAATTACATAACAGTTTTAAATTCAAAAAACTGCACTATTTATTATGAACTGAAAAGTTTGTTATTATAGAGTTCATTAATTTATGGATAAGTTTATTATGTAAAGAATGGTTTCCAATATCTTATACAAAGATTTTTCCCACAAAATACGTTCGCACGAAGAATTGTTAGTGCAAACCATTTGATCCCGTGTGTTGGATTATAAACTGGGATGGATGTTCATTATTTTTACCGGTGATTTTTACAAATGTACCATTGAAGTATAGTAGTATTATATTAATGTACTATATGTCTCAGATATTCAATAATTTCTCAAAGTAGGTCGCAAATGATTAGAGATTTGTTGAACATGATCCGTAACTAGCGGTTTAAATTTTTTTTTTTGATATTCTGCAATTTTTGAAATTGTTGCCCGAATTTTTAGAAGTCTATTATTTCCTCTCGAGCATTTTTACATTATTAACTTATTATTCGGAAATAGGACGTAATTTACGAAAATCAATTTGTAACAGTGCAATCTTGTTCCTCGGATCATATTAATTAATAATCGGGTATTAATTGGAGTATAATGGTAATTAATTACCATGGATTATAGTAGATAGTAGAGTTATTATAATATTAATTATTAGAAGTAGAATTAATGAATTAGTATCAGAATTAATTTACTTTAAGTATTTAGCACTATGTATTTTATAGTATTATTATGATATTTGAAATTCACTTCCGTCGTTTAATATATTATCGGAAATACAGGTGGTAGGTGTGTAATACTTGTAGTGAATTTTACATTACGAAACATAATATTGTACACTGGTAACGTGTATTTTTCGGGACCTATTTTCTCTACAACATACCTCACGTTCCCAATATCGCCAATATGAGATGAAATTAAACAAAAAGAATTGCCGTAATTAATACGAAATATTTCGAAAACTTGCTTATTACTTATTTTATTAAAACAGATTTTTAATTATATACATTTTACTAATAATAACTTTGCTTCTAGACATGTGTGACATATTATACATGCATATGAAATATGGCATATATATATAATTATAATTAAGGAATACAAATTAAAAAGAATAAAAACAAAAAGATAAAATTAATGAAGGAACAGAAAAATATAATGCATTCATTAAATTACACCAGAATTGAAAAGTCGTGACCTAGACAAGGATACTCATTTTGTACAAATTAAATAGCATAATGAATAAGTATGTTTTTGAACATTTAATAATTTAAAATTTTTTATTTTTTAATTCATACACATAAAATTGTTTCCTTTAAAAGCCGTCAATTAAATTCTATATGAATTGATTTCACTTTTTTATATATAATAATTTTTTATTTCATATATCTATTATTGCTTATGAATAACTATAAAACAATAATGGTATTTTATATCTATATACAAACAAATATAGAAGAAAAATAATAAATCATTTAATTATTGTGTAATTAAGTTGTATTATTATTTTCTTAGGGAAAAATGCTACCATTTAATACAAAACTTCAATATAAAGAAATGAAAAACGAGACAAGAACCACAAGAAATACGGCCGTATCCGCTGCCGCGCCTCCTCACCTCCATCACTTACAATCTATACTACGTAAATATATATGACATATTCATTCAATCTTTAAATTTTATTATTTTACGAAAAAAAAAATATGAAATTGTTCAGCTATATATAAAAAATCTTAGGAAAATAAGACATTTTATTAAATATTTTCTATATAATAAATTAAATAATGAAACTTGCTGGAAAATATTAGATATTTTTAAACCAATAGAAATAATAATATTTAAAACAAATTTAATAAACGCTTATAAAATGTATTATTCTGTATATAAGTTGTGCAAGTCGTTTTTGTACGATATTAAATTCTTGAACTCTTTGCAGTTTATATATAACTCTACTCATATATCTCCATAATAATTTATAGTGTTAAATTGCTTAGAAATATTGGTTAATGTTCGGTATAACATAATTGTAACGATAATTGCAGCAAAATATAAATTCAACTATAAAGAGAAAATTTTATTATAAAATTTATAATCAACACCCCGTACTTTTAATTTTTGCAAAAATTATTACATTTAATTAACGTTAATATTAGGTACAATTTATGAAAAGAAAAATATACGATAATTCCGTATTTTAATGTTTTTTTTTATAAATAATATATCGCATATGTTCATATCTGTAAACAAAAGGAATAATAAATTCCAATATCTAAGGACCTAGATTTCATACAGCCTATCTCTCTACTCTATAGCATAGATTGAGTAAAGTCAAGAAGGTTCTTAAGTTTGATTACAATGAGGTATTAATTTAAAATGTATTTTATTCACGTTACTTAAAAAGCCCACGGGGTATGACTTGTAGTCGCAGATATTCAAGAATAAGTTTTCAATAATGTCGAAAAGCTGGTGATGGTTATATTTTTTATTTGATACGATAGATTTATCTAAGAGATAGTTTATATAGAAAAAGGTGAAACGGTTAAGGATAAGAGGAGTGTCATTGTTCATGTTCATGTTCATTCTAATTTCTTTTTATGAATTTATAATAGTAATCATTTATATGATTTATTTATTAAAAATAAGCTGTGAGGAGGGGTCCGTTTAAATATTTATATGCTTTGAAGATAATATCAAAACAAATTGTATAAAATATTTTGTATATTTGATACTAATATTTGCTTCTTCACAAGCTATTAGTGGAAAACGAACATATACTATAATGGTTAGCATGATATAATAGTTAGGATTTTATCATCTATTCTATTACTACGATATTCCTTCTACACGGTTGGACAATCAGCCTGTTGACGTCCACTGCTGAACAAAGGACTCCCCAAGATTTTTTCTTTTCCTTTGGGGGGTCTAATAATTTTGATATAATAACCTGACCAATGCGGGTTGGTGAATAATGTAGTTATATGAGTTGTTTTTGGTCTTAACCTGTAGTCATACAAGTATTCCATTTTAAGTTGAGTTAAGTATATGTTAAGTTAAATTAAGTTAAGGTATATCTTTTTGCCTACTCCCATATACAGGACTCTTCCCTACTATATTAATGGATATAGTACGTGGACCGCCATTGGTCTCTCAACCTTTACGCAATCATCCGATTTCACGCGGTTAGTGTTCGACAACTTAGGCGATCGAAAATCAATATTTTGTTAAGAAAATAATTCGTCGCTACCAGGGATCGAACCCATAACCTCCCTCTTCCAAAAGCTGCGACGTTGCCGTCTGGGCCAAGGTAGAGGTTCTGCATTGTTAAATTTATATTATTTATAAAGAATGTATAAAAGATAATTTCTTTTGAGTTATGGAAAACCTAACAATTAATTAATTTAAGAATTACAACAAGGAGATTTTTTATGGATTGGCCAACAGTCCCCAAATCGAATAACTGAAAGAGAACAGTAATACACTTAGCAAAAATGGTTTTTAAATTTATTTTTAGAGAACTTTCCATTTTTATATGTAGTCAGAAAATAAATGAAAATAATATTATAAAGTAATAAATAATATGGATTCTAAATACAATAACTGCGATGAAAATTAGATCTGTCGAAAGCCAGTATTGTATTTTTTTAAATTAAACGAATATAAAACCAAAAAAGTAAAGAAAATTTCTTCTAGCATGTAAGGCAGGGATTCCCAGTAGAAATGCCACGAATAGTGATTTTGCCGAATATCGAATATTCGGCCACGCTCTAGGCCGAAGCGCCGAATATTCGGCGGCCGAATGTTCGGCAAAATATGTGTACATTTCGCGGGGCGTGCAGTGCGTTCGGTAGCGATGCCGCGAGCAATAGTTTCATATGCGAGTAGATCGTGTTACGACGCGCATTATTTGTTCATTGTTACATTAAATTGTGTTGCTAATTGTCCTTATTTCCTGGGATTAGTTCAAACGCAAAAGTAAAACAAAAAATTCTTTTGGAAGGTCTAGTTATTAGATGTGATGGGTCTAGTAGTACCGGTACAACCGATGATTCTTCTCCACTTCGTAAGAAAAGACGTATCAATAAAATGATAAAAGCATTGAAATACACTGCAGCATCTGGAACTGTTTTGAGGAAGTCGCTACCGAAAATATGCAAAATGATGTGGAGAAGAAAAGTGCTACTGCAAGCGAGATTGATTTTTATATGAAAACTGTTCGCTTAGATCGGACGGAAGACCCTTACAAGTGGCGGTCAGCAAAAGCAAAACAGTATTCAATCCTGACAGAATTCTCTAGGATTTATCTATCGTCTTCCGGCAGTAGTAGGTATATATAGTGAGAGGTTATTTTCAGAAGCAGGTATAGTTTATGAAGAAAAGGGCAGCCGTTTGCTGGCAACAAATAATAAAAAAATTGTTTTCATTCATCACAACTTACCACTGACAGATATTAAGTATTAAATGTAATAATTTGTGAATAATGTACATTTTTGAGTAATATATGTGTGCGTTTTTTTTCATGAGTTGGTATTCGGTATTCGGCCGAATAGTATGCAACATTCGGCCAGATACCGAATATTAAAAAAAGCAGCCGAGGAGGCCGAATACCGAATAGTATCCGAATATTCGTGGCATCTCTAATTCCCAGCGCCTTGTCCAGTATTTTCTTGCCCCATGTATAAGGCCACGATCATGATTTATATTTTTATTTTCTATTTGTAACTTTCAACCATTAAAATAAACCGTTTAAAAAAGGAAGGCAACGGGAAACCACCTCATTATCATTCCCCAGGATAATCATATGGCTAATAATAGCCAATATGATCGCCAACGTTCGGTGACCGAATAAGGCACTTGAAGAAGAAGAAGTTTAAAAAAGGTTGTAAAAATCTGTAGAATAATAGCATAGCACAAGAATATTTAATAAACTTCATATATCTAGGATATTAGTCCATTTTTTAGGTTCATATTGTTATTTTCATTTTAAGAGAAAGAAGACGAATATACAAATTGGTCATACAAATAGGACGTACAAATTACTATTTATATACTTTTTTTTACATTGCTTATAATAGTTCTTTCATTCTTACATAGCTTTAAAATATTTGTTCTTCCACCTAAAGCCATTTAACTAAAATTGATTCGTGTAAAATTAAAAATGGGAATTCAAATAGGTATTCAAAATTTTTATATAGTTTTATCTTTTTTACAGTAGCTATCTTTGCTTTGCTATATGGGTTATATGATTACGAAATTAATAAGAGATGAAAATTTGGCCGGATGAAGAAAATGGTGATCTAAACGAGTTTAAATAAGTGTAATAGATTTGAGTGAAAAATTATTATAATTCCTCAAAATTTATTAATGTTCTAATCCAATTTCACAAATTTAATTAATACCAGCTTTTAATATCTCGAAGAATATATTGTATTTACGAGAAAATAAATACATTTTATATCATATCCAATTTCTGACAGTACTAGTAGCTAGTAAACTATGGTAAATTTATTACTTAATGTATGCAAATGATGGCTAAAAATTCCACAGTTACTTCTATGAAATAAACTAGTATGCTATACATAAATAGTATAACATTGTATATAGGTAAATTAATATTTCATCAGTATAAAAGGTACCATTAACTAACTTACTCTGTGTTTCCCAAATGAAGGGTCGCGATCCTACATTCAACTTTGGTAAAATTAAAAATGTTAATGTATTTTTTAAATTTTTAAATTTCATAAATAATATTGTAAACCCGAGAGGGGTTTATTTATATATTAAAGAGCAATATAAATTTGTCTACTAAAACTGAGCTTTTTGAAGGGGTTACTCTTTGCATTCTTATATATATGTTAAGTTACAATGAATGAGTTGCAAAATTGGGTCACAAGAATAAAATATTAGGAATTGCCGATTATAGCATTTTTAAATCGATGTGACACAGGATATCTAATTTTAATACTACTTAAATTCAAAACTTTCCTTCCTCATACGAGGACACCCGACACAAATAAAGTTTGACTTCTATTTTTAAATGCTCTATCAATACCTCTATAAATCATATTAATTGAATATCTATTCTCCTATAAAGAAACACCGATAACTTTTAGGGTCCTAAGTTTTATTTCGAATTGTATATAATTATTACTTTCTACATACTACATTCTACCGTATGTGCGCAATTTTGTCCCTATTAACCCAGCATACTTGTCTGCATTTAAAGCTTGATCATATCGGAATGTTCAAATAGATCAAGTGACAGCCTATATGAAAAAAGTAAGAAAGTTGGTAATCCGATTTATAATTAGATAAAATTAACTGCACAATAATCAGTTAGAATAGGTGATGTTTTAGTCATGATTGATTCTAATTTTAATTTGTTTATGCGAATATCGATACTCGAATTAAATTGATGTGTTTTATAAAATAATTAAAAAAGCATTTTTAAAAAACATTTCTGAAAAAAATAATGTAAATGAAAATTTGACTCTACAATCCCAATTATAATAAAATCAGTAAATATTCTTCTACAAACTTTATTTATAAACTATATATGGTGGAGATACCTTCTAAAAATATTCTATGGCGGCCTATTTAGAACAAACTTCATACAATACAATAAAAAATCAATGTCATACAATAAAAAGAAGTTCGGAAAAGAAATTATATATTAATGAAATTATTTCTTTCCATTTTATTGGCATTTTTAAAATGAGTTTATATGAATTTTTTTTGCCGAACAGTGAAACCTATTTAAAAGTTCTATTGCGTATAATTTTTATTGAGTTTTTATGCTTTTACAAATTTTTATAAGGCATTTCGTTGCGTCGTACTCGCTTGCCGTGCTAGACCGCTGACGACTGTATTTTTAACCAGTGGACACGATATCTCAAGAACCACTGAATCTATTCACCTAAAATTTTAGCTAGGATGTTCAGAATACATCTCCCTATAGCCTCAATCAAGAAAAATAGGTTTCATAAAAAATTAAGACTTGCATAACTGGAAGAAGACTGAAAACACTGAAAAATAGGAAAATCCGTGTTTGCACCATTTTGTGATATTTATTTTTCTCAAAATATTCTAATTCGGACTATAAAGGCTCATATGACATGCCCAAATATGCATGAATCGTTTCAATCGATTAAATACAGCCTCATGCGGTCTAGCATGCTAAGCGTGTACGATGCAATGAAATGCCTAAAAAAATTATTATAAACACAAAAACTATCAATACAAATGACATGTAACAGAACTTCTCAATAGGTGTCACTGTTTCGGCACCGCAAAAATTCATGGAAACTCATTAAGAAATGCCAAAAAGAAATGAATACCTCTGTTCTTTAAATCAGTGGCCGTTTGCCAAAACTGAATATGTCCGCTTTCTTCTATTTTTACTTTTTAGATTTAAGTTGTAGATATACTTGGTATCTACTATCTCCAAAAAGCTGATAACTCAATATGAATGGAATTTTTTTTTTACGCTTTAAAAATACCTGACTTGTTCACCGAGCCGAACAATCTCAAATTTTGTTTTGTAACGTAGAACTGAAATAATTAAAAAGTACAATAAGAAAATAAGTTGGAATTTTGACTGACTTTTTGATAAGTTGAATCAGTAGTCTCTTAAAACTATCCCTAGCGAAAGAGTAATCAAAAAGACTCTGAGACTGAGCTGAAAAATTGATTGAGATTGTTAATAGGCGTATAAGTTACAAAATTGGATCTATGAAGACATATAGCTAACAACATCTTCCTGGCCCGTAGATCCAATGAAGTAACGACAAAATCGAGATTTCTTAAAACGCGTAATGCAATAGATAGCCTTCTTGGCGACTCTTAATTTAAGGTAAGTAATTAACCCTTCATTGCATACTGTAGCAATGTAGCATATATGTAACATTGAAATGACGCATTTATTACGAGATCCACGATTTAAATTGTTGCTCGAAACCCTTTAAAAAGCTTTCTATTATGCTTCTGGTTAGACTACAATAAATCAATTTTGTTGTTATAGTTTATTCGGCCGACCGAACTGTCATAAACAAAAACACAATTGGCAAATGTAGTAAAATATGATCCGATATAAATAACATGCTGATTTCTTAAGTGAGACCATTTAAGAATTTTCGACTTTTCTAAATAATTTAATAATTTATTGAATTAGAAGAAGTCGACTATGATAAAAAGCTGTAAAATGTACATCCACTTCCAGTTTATTGGTCTTTTTTTATCAGAAAAATTTTCTAATATTTATTTAAGCAGAGAAATATGATAATTTTCGGGCCCCTTTGGAAACCCGGGCCCGGGGGTTTCCCCCCTTTCCCACCCCCTCTCGGCGGCCCTGGAAAAGCCCTAGATATAAAATAATCAATATGGGAATTAATTGGCTGTTTACTGTTAAATATGACACCTAAATCACGAATGCAACACACCCTTGACCATTGTCAAAGTCAAGCCATTGGATTGACACTACAATGATATATGGTCATTCTGGAGAAAACAGCAATTATCGAGCCCATTCATAATTTTACCTATCTTAGCCATTATCTGTGTAAACAGGCAAAAACAGGATCGGATATAACTAATGGTAGATCATTTATGAAAACAGTGGACAATAAAGGTGTTTCCCTATAGAACACCGGTAAAGCTGGGCAGAAAAATGTTAATCCGTTAGTCGTTAATTAACGAAGTTAACATAATGCTTAGCTTATTAACTTTTAAGTTAATTGAAAAAACTGTTAACGATTTTATTAACTTCCGTTAAATTCTATTTCCGTTAACTTAAGTCTGTTACTTGGACGTGACTAATATGTAATATAGTTCGGCACTTTGCTCCAGAGGTCACGACTCACGGCAAGCGTAAACGGGACTGATAATGACAACTCTTGCCTATTTTTTATTCTCTATGGCCAGCACTGGAATTTTTTTTTATTAGAGTTTGGACCCCTTGTGACGGATGAGGGATGCCAACTTGCTTCGTCATATCACCCCAAGTTCCGGCTTATATGGATGACTTGAAAAATATGAGAGCAATACGATATCACAAGACAGGAAATGTATAGAAACGAAAATAGAAGATGCTCTGAAGCGAGAACGCGACGACAACGAAAAGGATGGAGCTAGCGGAAGTAGCAAAAATGACGAAGTAGGGAATGATTCAGATTTTTTTAGTACTGTCACTCAATTTCAATCTAAAGAGAAATCTAAGAGGTTAAGAAACTAAACTTAGGATTTAGTTAAAATCTGGCTCAACGCAAAGTCATAAGACTTACTTATAGATGCTGTCTTCCTAGATGAACCACTTTTTATAAACCTATTTATAAAATACAACACAGTTATTTCGTCTAGTGCTCTGCGGTGGAAGATCTCTTTTCCACAGGAAAAGATATTTTGCTGGCTAAAAGATCATCCCTTTCTGATGAAATTTTAACATGTTGATATTTATGTAGGGGAGCATCTTATGGAAAATGTAGATAATTAAGGCTTTAATAAACGTCAGATTGACTACTCGATTTGCGCTGGTTTACATTCTCTACCTAGCCTACCCTACGTAGAATCATTGACTAGTTAACTGGGTAGTTAATCATTAAAGTAAGTGAATACAATAGAATATATTCCAGTCCAGTCCAATTTGATAATTAACTGCAACGGTTAACTTTAACTTGCGTTAAAATTTTAAAAAACCGATTAACGAAGTTAACTTTTTGAGTAGCGGAATGACGTAACGAAGTTAAATTATAGATTAACTTGAGCCACCTCTGAACACCGGATACTACATTGAAATAGAATTAAATCTAAATTTTTACACATTGAGGACGACCGGCCAGATATGAATTCCAAATATAACACGGAACACCGATACCAATTTTACAAACAATCAGCTTATGTAAGTAGTAAAATATCATGTTGAACATATGCTTGAGAAAAGTCCGTATGCATAACATCCACTTGTTATCCTCGTTTTAAGTTATCATAGAGGATATTTGAAAACTCCTATAAATTGGCGTAATAAGTAATAAGGAATACGAAATTATTGAATTCTCTTAATTAGGAATAATTTATAGATCAGGAACACCACATTAAAACAGGATGAATGAATTAAATTTTATTTAATCAATAATGTGGGTATATTGAATCGTAACAGGTAACAATTGCATTTATTATGGTGACAATAGACTTCGACAAAAATCTTCGACAATTAGAAGCTAAATCAAATTAATATTAGATTAAAAATATATGCTTCAACTATCTAACCATTGTACGCGCGTTAAATATACACGATTCATCAGATTATTCTATTGTTATTATTACTAAACGAATTTTGAATTTCAACCCCTAATTATGAATTGAAATTCAAAAACATATTTATTCTATAATTATTATTCATTCAAGATAACAAGTTTGATAGAGATAGCTTATTACTCATGTTTTTGTAATTTTTATTAAACGAATATATTAAATTTACTCTGTCGGTTCCTAATTGAAATATATCTAACATAATTGTTTGATTATATGACTAACTAAACGAATTGTTCAGAATGGTGCTCGTCGCTTAAATCTTTTGATTCATTTCGAGGGTATGCTTTACTTTATTGTTAATAAAAATGTTTTCATATTTTCGTGTTTTCAAGAGATAAACATGCAGTACAAATATAAGATTGGTGAGTTAAAAATTTTAACCATCCGTCGTTTAACTGAAATCTTATTTAATAAAAGACAATGTAACTTAATATTATTAGTTTATGTTTATAATACGACTTACCGTATTATTTTATTTCATTTGAAAAATTAAAGCCTGGTATCCAGTTTTCTTTTCTTTTCTTATTTTTTTATTATTAAAATGGTAATCCGATAAGATCTTACAATTTTGATGTTTCAGTTTTTTAAAGTTGGTGATTAGAAACATAGGTTTTTATTTGGATGTTTTTCATTTCTCGCAAGATTAAAAACATAAGACAATGAAATAGATTTTTTTTATCTCTCATTCAGAAAAATGACAACAGAAAAATCTTTAACAAACACAAAAATAAATTCACCTTTTGCTTAATTATCATGTATAATTATAAGAAATAGCACCGGGGTAATTTTCTTTATTTTATTTTTCATTCTTTTTATATTTGAACATACAATAGCTTTCACAACAATAAAAATTAAATAAAAATATATATAAATAATATAATCATTTTCATGAAAAGAAAATTGTTTTATATATGAATGAAATAGAAATTTTTTTCCTATATTTTTGATATACTTGTAATACCTAATATATTAGTTTTATTATTGTTATATTTCTTTAATTAAATAAAAATATTACAGAAGAATGTTTATAAGTGATGTGATGATTACTTTATTGTTTAAGTATAATTTAGTTGTAAATTGTATTTTAACATTTTTCTTGTAATATCAAATTAATAATTTTTTTTTTAAATTAAAAGTTGCAACTAATTTGAACAGAAATATTTTTTTTTACATATTTGCACACATTTTAAACACACAAATTTGGAATAAAACTTATGTATAATAAAAAACTATTTTCCTCCAAAAACTTATAGAGATTTCACTTTAGTCATTCATTTTTTTTTTTTGTTTTCAAATGTGTGGAAATGTTAGATATTACTAATATATTGCAAACAATAAATTCAATATTTTGGCAAATACACTTAAATTTAATAATGTAAATTTATCTTGGGTTTTTTTGACGGATTTATAAAATAATATTCGATTCATCTATTATTTTGGTCACATTAATTAAAAACAATTTTTTCAGAAAAATTAGTTTTAATTGAATTTAGTTATGTACGAAATATACAATATAATTATATATCATAAAGGTAGCCTTATCTAAAAATATTTGTATGGTAATATAAATAAGATTAAGAAAAATTATGATCAAATAACACACAAAAATCTTTATAATTGTGTATAGTAGAAAAAAACCACGATTAAAAAATAAACAACTTTAAAGTCCCACTAACGTTATTGCTAGCGTACCTCTAAACCGACTGACCGAGTAATACAGTATTTTGATCGAAAGCCGCTACTCTGGTGTTGCGCTAAGAGATACCATATAACCGAACAACAAAATCCAGCTTAAAGAACCGTACTCAGGGCCATTTAGACTATGTATGTACCCGTATATGCAATACTTATAAGAGGTAATATATACGTATAAGCAAGAAAATGTAGTATGTTTTTTAAAAATAATTGCTGTAAAAAACGAATGCGATGAGCTTAAAAGCTATATGATATTTTCTGTTATAAATTTCTTCGATTTTAATGTATGTGCCTTCGTTTAGTTGTATATGTGTTATAATATTCATATTATAAAAAATTGTTAACTAATGGTCTTATAACTGTTGAGGAATATTGAACAGATGCAGTCGATAATTTTAAACATTGTTACATGTTATATTTAAAATTGACATACAAAATTTTGCAAATTTATTTGGCATATTTATTAGGCATTTAAATTGACGTATAAAATTTCAAATTAGGCCTCCCCGAAAGTTTTTTATTGATGTCGGTCCTGGACGCTGAACTTTCAACAATTGATTTTTTTTTTGTCAATGAAGTATTTATCGACTGAAATTATACAAGGAAATAAAATAAAATGATTGTTTCGGGCAATTTATTTAGAGACGTGCATGTTAAGTCAAATGTTTTGTTAAAAATAAAATTCATAATTAATATCTTCTTCAATATTATCCATGGATTCATAAGTAAAAATAGCGGTGCAACAATTTTGCTAAATATAAGCTAATTTACAGCAATAACTCCAAATAATTTTATTGATAATTAATTAGCATTGAAATATTAAAATTTTGCTGTATTTCTAATTAAAAATAAGCAAACAAACAGGTTTTCTATTCTTTGGCTTATTATTGGAATTTTTTTGCTTGAATTTAACTGAAAAATAGCTTTTCAGCTGTGGCTCTAAAATAGCATTATTTCAGATATTTTTGGAACCTACATTGCAAAAAAATGCTGAAGATATTACTAGTGCATATTACAATAGTGCATAGTGCAATATTACTACGATGCTATGAAATAGCTTGAATTCCCCATAATGATAACAATATGAAACAGCAAAAATTATTATCAACGCTGAAAAGGCAAAAGATAAAGATTGTTGGTATAGTGCCAATCGTTAACATAAAAGCAGAAAAAAAAATGAACTATCGCAACGATTCCATTTCCTCGGACAACATAAACTATTTCTCGATTTTTAACAAATAATAACAAAGAACTATCATTGCTATAGCAATTATATGTCTTTTTTCAGAATTATTTACTAGATAAATGCATTATTTCTGTTGCACATATCTTTGCTTCGGAAGCGCTTTTATAGCAGATATTTAAAGCTGTGCGTTTGTGCTGTGATTTAAAATAATTTTTTGCTACAATAGGGCATTAATAGCAATGAAAATAACTATACTATTACGCTGATGTTAGTCTCCACATTTTTTTATGCTTTAAAACAGCATACATAGCTGCAAAATTTGTGCACATTTTTAGCATTTCATGTGATCAAGAAAGCTCACTTAAAGCAGGTATGGACAACAATAAAATAGCACAGCTTAAAAATTGCGTGCCGCATGCTCCAAAAGCGCTTTTGTTGAACGATTCTTGAGATATTATCGTGCTTTACGAGAAATGCCAAAAAATTATTTAAACTATTTATGTTTTAAAAACTTTTTCAAAGCATGCTATCAGCCATAATTGCATCGTAGCATTCCGATGACGACGTTTCTACGGCCCTTCCGAGGTCATCATTCTATCAAGTTCTGTATCTAATGATGATCGTTAAGTCTAAACAATATCGGAAATGCACCGCAGCTTGTTCACTTCGATCTGTTCAGACGGAATCTGTTATAATCCGTGATCTTCTCTGATGAAATACTAACTAAAATTTCTCTGCTATTAGGTCTATGATTTTGAGCAAAAACATATTCTTATATAACTTTTCCTACATTTTCAACGTTATTCATTAGTCTAATGATTCGATTTAAATTTAGAATATTAATTACTACATCCCATCTGTTAATGCTGATGGATATATATTCATAATCAATTTTATTTCCATTTGGTTCAGAAATAGGTAGTATGCGTGATTTTTCGATTTGTATTAGTACAGATTATATTAAAAATTTTTGATTGTAGTAATGATTTAATACTAGAAGTAATGTATTATATCTAAGCGTGGGGTTTAATTACGGATTAACATGTGGAAATAGATGTATAAGGTATTAAAAACCGGAATGACCCATTAAAATTGGTACAATTTATATCATATTACTTATACCGTTTTGGTTAAATATTTTCCAATACCAAATCGACGTGATTACTAAGTATATCCAAATTCTACTAATTTTTCTTAATTATAATATTATTCGTAAAGTCATCAATTTTTGGATGATTTCCTATAATGTAATTTTTAATTATAATTTAAACTACCAACACTTATAGATATACAATTTTTCTCAAACCTCCGACTAACTATTATAATAGCATTTACCTATATTTGTGCATAAAACAACGGTTCTTGTAGTAAATACCGGTTTTACCTTACATATACCACTAATAAATCTAATAGTAATATTATTAGATCTCAATAAAATGTTAGTTGTTATACATTATTTTAATTTCGTTTTTTACATACTGAGGTATAAATATTGATTATGTACGTACATCTATAATACAATTTATATAGAGGCTCTCCCAGTGTTTTATTTATTGAGCACAAATAATCTTACTGTATTTAAGTAGCGTATACAATATTTGTGCAAACAAAGTTATTGATATTTTCATCCATATATCTTAAGATATTATTTTACACGCATCCAACGATTTAGTTGAAAACATCAATCTCCCGAATATATCCCGTGAGGAACAGTCTCTATACACTCGTTTAATTCACAGTCGACTTTCAATCCTGAGACAAGTTGTTATCCAACTCGCTTTAACCGGCGAAAGCGTGATAAATATTGACTACGTGATATTACACTATTCAACACTATTAACGTTATTTTGGAAAAGGGGTAATCTCATCATTTCATAATTTCCTTATGGTGTTTTAGTATTTCTAAATCTTGTTATTTTCCCTCGAATGTCTTGATATGTAGTAGTACCTACTATATCCAATTGTAGATTTAAGAATAGAGCCCCTGCTAATTCTGAAAAAGCTTATGTCGTAATTAAGGGATAGGTGTAGAAATTAACATTTCCATATTTATTTTTCATTGCAAATATATAAATGCCATGCAATATGACCTGACCATTAGATATAAAATTTCGTTTATAGTAATTTTTCCAAAAATTTAAATGATTTAAACCGAAAAAATGATGGGCAAAGATTTTGACTAGAAGAGGTATATAGAATATGTTGTAAAGTATTGAAGTAATTATAAAGATGAAAAAAATTTGTTTACGATTAATTGTGATTAATTAATAGAGCTTAGAATTCATTCCAAAGGAATTGTATTAGAATCGTTTTTTCATTGAAGTATATTCTCATTAGTTAATCTAAGGTTCATCATATTTAAATTTTAATTCTTACAACCCAGAACATCCCTTTTTTCTCTGAAAAATACTTTGGAAATATTTGTGCTATCTTGGTAAGAAATTTGAATGTTCAACACCCTTGTCTTGGTTGCAATCCATTCAGCAACCCATTGTTAGATTTCTCTGTAATTAGCGATATGAGTATCTAGATCAAGGGTCGGCAACCTATGACCCACAGGTCACCGAGTGACCTATTTCATAATTTCAAGTGACCCACATGAGTTCTGAAAAGACAGCGTAGGTAGTATATTATATAAACAGACAAAAATTATATTACAATTCGCCTGACGCCAATTATACAAGTATAATACCCTATAGATTATAGAACAACCTAATCATTTATGTTTTTAATTTCAATGTTATTGTTTGATTTATGCAAAATTCTGTAGAACCGGGTCTTTTCAGTCTGTACATATCACTGTACTTCAGTGGCGTGCAGTCTAATGCGCAGAAGGTGCAGAATACACCTGTACCTAAATTCCGTCGGTTTTCTCTACATTTTCGTCGATACCTCTTTGACACTACGGGCTCTATATATTTTATTCACCACCATGTCATTTTAGACACCACGAAATTAGTCGGTACAGCAGTAAATAAATTTTACACGTCGTTTGTAACTCTACATTTTTTTAATTGTTTCTCCCCATACAGAAAGGTGTTGGGATAAATTGTCGAGTGAGAGAAGCAAAATGAAAAATAATAGTAGTTATGTTTGTTATTATTAGTTGTAAAATGTTACATGTAAGATAAAACGGCTTAAAATTAAATTTGAAATTTTACTGTCGATAGAGGAGTATGCGAACGTATTGTCAGATTTATAGAGTTACAAAAATCTAGAGATAACCAACAGAATTCAGCCACTGAAATATCAACAAAATCGTAACCAATTTTTATTGCTGCAAATTTCTAACTTAAATTATTTTATATAATAACTTTGAATCAGCTTTCGAAATTTTTGAAGCATTTTTTTTTGGGAAAATTTGAAATTTTGTTAAAAGATCGTAATTCGATAGAAAATAGATTTTTAAAACAGTCGTGCTTTTAATAGCTTGAATAAGCTTTCTGCCAAAATTCCATATTTCATTTAATTTAGTGAATCGGATGAAAATTTGATTCCAAATTATTTAAAATAACATTTTTATTTTAAGCTTTCAATGTGCTTTTCAGAATTTAAAAGCTTTATTTTGGAAAAAATTGAAATTTCGTTAAGGATCGATGTTTGGATAAAAAATAGATTTTAAAAAGTAAAGAATAAGGTTCCGGAAATATAGCTTTCTGGGAGCTTTTAAGTATTTGCAAAGCTTTTGAACGAAATGTTTAGTTTTGATATTTTTGTATTTTTGCTCAAATAATTTAAAAGCTTCCTGGATCATTACATTTTTTTTGAATCCGAAGATAATAATTGGGAAATCCGGATCAAATGTTGCGATGTCCGATATTCAAATTTCTCGGTTCGAGCCCTTACGAATTTTTTATTTTTCTTATAGATAAATTTCAACTATTCCGAAATATTTAATTTTTGTATTTTTAC